>VXBC01003477.1:0-130310 GCA_013399945.1 Ploceus nigricollis | reverse complement strand
CCTCAGAACGGACTGATTTTAAAAGGGGTGGGGTGAAAACAAGTGGCAGTGCTTGTTTTTTGAAAAATATTGTTATTAAATAATTTGAAACACATTGATAAAATGTGTCTGAGAGTTATGCTGCAGTAATTTATAATACAAATTAATTTTCTATTGACAAATAGCAATTTAATCCAGTGACTAACTTCAGCAATGTGAATTCCTCTGCTGTTTCTCTTTCTTTCCTTTTCTTTTTTCTTTTTTTTTTTTAAAGACATAATATATAGCATATGAATCAGGATACATGCTGGGATAACCAGATGCTGTGCTGTTACTGGCTTCAGACTTATTTTCTGCCTAATCTCCCCAAAGGATACACAACTGGGAGTAACCTATCCAACTCCCTTATCATCTTTAAGTATGGATCGACCCTGGGAAGTATCCACAGGGAATCCATTCTGCATAAATACTTGGTTTCACGTTAAGCAGTGTCTTTTGCATACCTGAAGTCACCCTCTCTACTCAACCCAAGAAAACCTCTCTCTCTACCCAAGAAAATCCCCATGGGGACAAAACCCAACACAAATCCCCAACTTTCTTGAAATTAATTCACCTAGATGATTTAAAATAGAAATGAGATCATGATCTTGTCCTTGACACATCCTTAAAGAACAAACAAAGGACTGAAGGCTCAAGCCACCCACTGTGCTGTCTATCCTTTTGCAAACACATCCCGAGACAGATGTGCCCATCGACTTAGAGATGCTGAGCCCTTGGCAGTAACACTGCAGAGCTCCCAGCTGTAATGGGATACTGGGAAATCAGATCATCCTCCATTTAAACTGATTTCTATCACTGATACTCTTTGTGGTACAGAAGCAGCATTAAGTGCAATAACATGCTGCTGCATGGTCACTTAATTCTAGAAGTAAATTCAATATTTGCTGGCATCCCCTATCCAAAGATACAAACTGTACACATGTATTGGAGCTGTTAGAATTACCTTTGCAATGCCTCCTGGGGAAAACCAGACCAGCTTAGGCATCTGTCTGGGAAGAAAGAGTTGTCATTCTCACCCTGTACAAAATTGTTTACAAATTATTCTGTTGCTTGCTTCGTATTGCCATTATGGCCCAGTTGCTGCCTTGGGCACTTGTGGGTTTTCCTACAAGAAATAAGAGGGGCCTATTCCCATTGCTTGCAATATGTCCAAAGAAGGAGCTGGGGTAGAACAATGGAAACAAACACAATGTCTTTGTGAGACCACTTGTATGTAATTAGAAGGTGGTAAGGAACAATGCCAATGTTCTTCTGATGTCTAGTGAAATTCTGTTCTTCTGAAGTCTAGGAAAAAGATTTTTTAGGAAAGCTGTCTCTCAAGTGCACTATCCAGAGCCCCATTAAGAATTCCAAAGTTCTTAATTTAAGGTACAATTTTATTGCTTTATTTTGGAGCCTCCTTTTCTGGCTGAAGGAAGTATGAAGAGGAAAATATGAATACAAAAATACTGGAGACATACAAATTTGGTTTTAAACTTCTAAATGGGTTCAGTCAAAGTTCAGTGGGTTCAGGACAGGATAAATGTTGATAGAGATTGTCTGACAGGTGTAATTAAAAAGCAGACCTCAGTGATAGAATATCTGGGAGCTGTGTTTGGTGTTTCCATTGGCTCATTTTGTGACCCTAGCTAAGCTTGTGCCCTGTCCTGTTAAATGATACTCATCAGGACAGTTCCACCATTTGTTAAGTCTGTTAAGATGTTTCAAGAGATGAAAGGTACTGGGACACAGTAGGACCATGACAAAATCCACCTTCTGACTCAGAGTAAGGACACAAACTTTGGTTGCATTTGTTGTGAAAAGGATCTCCCTCGGTTTCTCCTAAGGAAGCTGTTCCACTTCAGTTAAACAACTATTACTTGCCCAGAGCAATATTGAGTGTAACTCCATCGTAATTAAGGCTTCCAGTTCTGGTTTCAGGGAAATGAGCAGGATTTTACATCTTCAGTTATTCTCCCCACTCCTGTAATGAAAGTTTCCCTAATTCAATTCAAGCTTGCAAACATCTGCAGGGTAGGTGACACAAATAACATTGCGTTTTGCAGCAGATACACGTCTTGTCAAAAATACTTCCTCCAGCTCTTGTTCCAACACCATCTGTGGGAGAAGCTTGACTGAGTTCATTGTGCCTCTACAGAAATACCAGTGGCTGAGTGTGGTGGTGGCTGAGAGAGACAGTGACACAGACTGCACCCCAACACCCCTTCTGCCAAGGCCAGGCTCTCCCTGAGGTTTTCTCTCCACAAGCTGACCTATCCTTTCCCTTGCTTAGCTGGAGAATCTTGATGAGAAGAGAGTCCGCGGTGGGATGGCTGCAAATGTAATGCAATCAGAAGATAATGACTTCAGAAGGAGAGGGGAGGGAGGGGATAATCAGCAGAGGCAGATGAACTCCCAAGATATAAAAAAAAGGACTGTTTTCATGCAGATGTCCCTAGTAATGAAGAATGAGAGAAGAGGAATACTGAAAAAGAGGTGAAATGGAAGCTGATTTGTTTCTAAATAGCACTATTTCAGAGTATTCTATGGGGTGTAAGTTGCTTCTTAAACTAAGAGTGTCTGAAAATACCCCAGACAAATTCAGACCTCTCAACCATCTCTCTCTCTCTCTATTATACTCATATCCATACCACAATTTAGAGTTAGCTTGGTGGGAATTGGGGACAGGAATATAAAATATGCAGGGAACATCCCTGTCTCCCTTCAGGCTCAGGTTGAGCTAGGTGTCTATGAAAATATTATGCAAATGTGACAGTGTTTTCTTTGGGCAAGCCATTTAACTGGAGCTTTCAACACCTCAGAAGCCTGGAGACAAAGGGTTCGGGTAATGATAAATGCAATTTATTTACAATGAGCATAAAAGAGAAGGTGTAGGCAGCTGCTCCTACAGGTGATCTCTCCCCTGCTCACCCTACACACTCAATCACAGACTTCAGCCTTTCCCTCATGATGCCTACATGTTTCCTGGGGTGAGAGGTTTCCAGGGATCATTCTACTCAGAGAACAGTCTCTCCCCGTTCAGATTCTGCATTTTGTATTCAGGTATGTGACTTCCACAGGCAAGGAGCTTTAACTTCAAAACAGTAAATGACCTGACCTTGGCAAGCCTCATATAAATTCTGACCCAAAGTTCAGATCTGGAAGAACCTGTGAAGATTTTCAACTCCTTTGATGAGAAACTAGGTATGGATGCAGTAATATATCACTCTTCTACAAATCCTCCCTAGCCTAATTGTATCAATACTTAATGGCAACAGCTCTAAACACCACACCTGCACTGCTGGATGTGTAGCTACTGAATCTAATGACAGACTGCTGGGTACCACAGGGGGCTGCTGTGCAAAAAAAAAAAGAAAACAAAGCTAGAAAGTCTTCCAGTGCACATTGCTAGAGCCCATGTTGTGGCTGATGAAATTAGAGACCTTGACTTCTCAGGTGGTTCTATACCTCTCCTTTCATCCTTCCATATACTTGAGTGTAGTGTTAGCACCAGCATCCTGAACAATTCCACCACACCTCCATATGCTCTGTCTCTTTTCATTCCCTCAGCAGATGAAGTGGCTCAGCTATTCTCCTTTTCCTGCACTAAATGCCTGCTCTGTTAGAGAGTGCTGGCACACTTGCATCAGCAAATTAAGCTGGGATGGCTGAGGGCATTATGGCCTGCATCTCTCCATCAAACCTCTCTCCCAGAGATTTCAGATTCCACATAAGGGACAACCAAACAGCTCCTGGGTCAGCTGCTGCACTTTACAGCTCACTCGATTAGCATGAATCAAATTGATGTCAGCTTACTTTACCAGGCTGGCTGTAAAACTGTTCTAGGGAAGGGGCTGCTTCATGAGCCATTCAGCTGTCCCTGCTGTGGGGTGGCAACATCTGGCAGAAGCTCGATGCTGAAACCACTTGCCCCCCACAAACTTCATTAGTTGCTGAGCGAATGAAAAAAAAATCACAGCCTGTTCCATCCCAGAAACAGCTGCTGTACAGGAAGAATAGCAGGTGAGGTGACCTCTATACAAACAGGCTTCCAAAGGATGATCAAACATAGAAAAGGTGTAATGAAGTAAGGTATTGTTTATTATTATTATTATTACCTCTGGGATCAAATACTGTCTTAAAAATTAATCCTTTTTAATTTGTTTTAAGCAAAACCACTGCTTATAAGTACGTCAATGGCATTATTAACTATGCAACAATTTTATGCCAAGGCACTACTAAAAATGACTTCAAGTCTAAAGTAGGTCTAATAAAGAGTTAATAAATCACTTGGTCTCAAAAAATATTACTTAGAATTATATTTTGCTGAAAAACTTCACATTACTTTTTATTAATGCCACATAAAGTAGTTGTATAATTAGAAATTAACTCACAAGGTGACACAATTTACTCGACAACGATGCACAGGATTCATATGGCACTTATCATCCCCAAAAGATCCCAAAATACTGTGCTAGGATCCAAGTGTTGCTACATTCAGCCCAGGATTTCAGCCAGCTCTGGGCTGGAAGCAGTTAAGCACTTATTATAGTACATCAGCACTCTTCAGGAATTTAAGGAGCCTGAAGAACACAGTGCTTGACTCAAGGAGGGAGGCAAAATAATATCATTCTTCAGAAATACGGTTGGGACACAGGGCTTCGTATTGTTTCATTCACAATAAATGATGATGGCACTTTTCCAAGGCTGAAGAGTATCATTACCTGCAGCCTGGGCCATGTCAGCAATGTGACCTCTCCTCACAACCCAGCCCATCTCAGGGCAGGGTTTCTGCTTGTGGATTTCTTTGTGCAATTCCTTATGGCAGTGTGGGGTTCCTTGAAAAAGACATGTTTGACTGACTACACTCAATGTCATCTAGTTTACAGAGATTGATTAAATTAGAATCAGCAATAATGAAATTAGAAGTAAGACAGTTATGACTCCCATGGAAGGTGCACTTCCATCCTGTTACTGTACAGGGAAAGTGCTAGCATGAAAAAAATAATTCTGTGGGCTTTGGAGCCCCTTTCTTCCCTTTAACCTTGTAGTGCTTGAAGTGCACCTATTGTAGTTTATTAAGGCTACGTGTGATAAGTAAATTAAAAACCTCTACTTTGGCTTCATCTTACAGAGGAGAAAGACACACAAAAATCAGTAAGTTTGGGACAGAACAGGCAAAACCACCCGATCCTCATATGCATTTTAACAAGTAGCTCATCTATCACACTTGGAAATAAGGCAATTTAGAGTGGATTAAAAATCTTCCTTGGAACAGAGCACATCTTTAAAAGGAAACAAATAAGCCAGATCACTGAACTCTACTCTGGACAAGTAATGCCCCACAGTGAAGAAGCTGGTGTTGAGATTTGGCTGGAAGTATCTCTGTCCGCATCACTGAAGGGCAGAGCCAGGAAGTGATCTCTAGTGGATGCTACTAAAAAGAACTCACCCTACACACTCAATGCTGCAAATGATGCCCCTGCCTGTGTTTGAAGGGTCACAGGTCATGCCTAAACCACATTTGTAAGAAAGTGGGAAGAAGGCTGCAATGGCTTGACAAAAATAAATAACTAATTTGCAAGTACTTAGCCCTCAGATGAGCAACAGACTGAACAGATTTACAGCTACAAATTATTCCATGATACTTTAGGAGTTTTTTAATAAACTATTTCCATCCCTTTTTAAAGTCACAAAATTAAAGAAGCAATGATATATCCTCAAATGCTTATGCTTACAAACCAGAACCAGATTCTGCAAGTCCAGTTGAAATTTATTTGTCTATGGTTTCCTTCAGAAGTTTCAGATGCAGTGTTTAAATGCAAGAGCCTCCCAGCGAAATGTATGCTGTAAAAGCTTGAGCAGTTTGGATGCAACTCCAGAGTCACCTGCCATGTTTGTTTCCTCACTTGCCTGAATGAATCCTTAACTCCTCAAAGCAAATCTTGAGTGCAGGTATTGCCAAATGTGAATGCAAAATTTGTTGCCAGTGAGCTTTACCTGAAAGCTACTCTTTCTAGAAACCTTTCTCATCATAAATGTGCTCACTGGAATAATCACGGGATATGGATGCCAAGAGAGTGTCAATGCAATCAAGACAAATTGGTGAAAAAACTGAGAAAGCTACTTGACAGCACTCATCCAGCTTGGATAAAGACTACTTAAACATTCCCCCTGCTTTCCTGCACCACAGGAGGTCCCTTGGCACCAGAGTGCTTGTGCCTGCCTCACACAGCGCCGTGCCCCCCACGCCTCCACCGCCGACCGCGCGGGGCTCGGCTACCTGAACTAAAACATCTGCTGGCTGGCTGCAGCTGGAGGCTTTTATCACAGCTGCACACCAGCCGTGACAGACGGATGGGGGACACGTTTATCCAAAATGTTACATCTTTCCACTGGCATCTCAGCTGGGGAGTTCAGCTCCCCGATTCCACTCCGCAGTGACATCAACCATGGGCCGTCAGGGCAGATCGAACGCAGGAAGCCTTCAGGAAGAGTTGAAAATTGTAATAAGGATATTATCATGAATCAGCTTGGGATTGATTAAACACTATGTCATTTTGGGATAGCTCAGCCTCTGGGCCACAGACTGTCAAAATGAGAAATATGGACTAAAAAACCTAAAAATGGTTTTAAGCTGAAGCTGAATATAGTTATGAAAGAAACAAAATGATACAACTGCCAAAACCAGCAAAAGCTTCAAAGCAGACACCTAGGGCATTTTAGATCTTATATAAGATGCCCTCAGGCACTTGACAGATCTTTTATGGTACTTGTGAGCAAGCTAGGTTACAATGTTAAGTCCTTCTATTGAAATTCTGTCTTCTGTCCATTTTTACCACCCTAGACACTTTCCCTATCTCAAACACCGTGATGTCACTGCTGACATTTTAGGATCTTAGCGGAACCCAGCATTTCCTTGCCTATTTCTGACGGTAGCAGCTGCTAGTTATTTAGCAGCATAATTTTAAAATTATTTGGAAGAAGCTGACTGTTGCATCTGGCATGGTATAAAAGACCAGTGGCTAAATAACTATTAAAATACTCAGGATGACTGTAGCCAAAGCTTCTGTGCACAAAACCTACAACGCTGAGCCATCAATGTAAGAATGTAGCCAAATAAGTCTACTGTGGTTTGGCAAAGGATTATTATGGTCATCACACCTACAGCAACAAGACCTCCTGGTCATTCCTTATGAGACGAGCAGCAGAGGCAGAAGCCACATTCAGAATCTGCTTGCTAGCTTGTTTCAGTGCAATGCAGACATTTCAATAAATACAATTTATTTAACAATGAGGTAAATTGCAAGCTCTACTGCTAGGGCCGAAGAATTTGAAGTAGAGTTGGTTGAACACTTCAAACCAACTCTTATCTGGTCAAAATGTGATTCTTAGTGGAAGGCAAAACACTTCAAGTCTCAGGAAGACTGTCAGAGAGACCCAAATCAAGTACTTAACATTTTCATTCCAAAAGAAGAGCAGAGATTTCAACACAATTGTGCTTCATTAGAATGCTTGAAGAGTTTTGGGTATAATCCAACATGGATCAAAAGCAAAATTCAGAAACTCGGAAGTTGTTGTGATATAAAATTATCATTCTCCAGCCTGCCTGAGTTTTGCAAAGGCTGGGGAAAGGGAGGTGGGGGAGGGTAGTTGTTGCTTTTTAAGATCAGCATTAGAAATGTAGTGATGCCAGAGAAATGAGATTCAAAATTTAAATGTGACAAAGTTCAGAGGTGTGTAGGCTCACGTTTGTAGTCTGGGCTGTTAAAGCGATAACACACAGGCTTAAAGCCACTTCTAAAATTATCCCTAAAAATCAGAATGTCTCCTCAGAGACAGGGTCCAAGTGTGATCTTTGCTGACAACAGCTCCGAATCCAGCTACTTAGGAACCATCTCTGTGGATTCCCAGATATGCTGATGAGCTGGCAGTTGACAGTGTGTGTGTCAGGGATAACATTTTGTCATATGTATCAACGATGACATTTAATTTCTGCATGAAATTTCTGCATTTATTTTCTGGATGAAAACTGTCCAGTCCCCTAAAGAAATAAAATGCTTGTTAAAACCAAGAGGCTGTTTGATCTTCCCTTTGTGGAATTTCAAGCCTCTGACTTGCAAATCTTGTTCAACTATCGTCTTTGAACCACAGCACTAGCCTTCTGTTTGCACAGAGGCTTATGCTAAGTTGACAGATTCCAATGGTCCAAATAGGCTGCCTTCTCACTGAGGGCACTGTCTTAATGGTACAGGAATGAGAATTAGATCTTTGAATTTCTAAGCGGCTTCGCATCTAGAAGAAGGCTCTTAGGTCCTGATTAAGATGTACAACATTACCAAGAGGAAAGGTACATGCACTGATCTGACCTCCTGTCCCAGCTCCCAACACTCGTCTAAGTGTTTTTGCAGTTGGTTTCACATTTGAGTACAGAAACATGCCCATCCATCAGCTGTACTGGGTTTGTATGGCCAGGTTTTGGTAGCAGAGGACTACAGGTGGTCCTTCCCTGAGGATCTTCCAGAAGCTTCCCCTGTGTCCGACGGGGCCAACGCCAGCTGGCTCTAAGACAAATTCACTGCTGGCCAAGGCTGAACCCATCAGCGATGGTGGCAGAGGCACTGGGATAACATATTTAAGGAAAGGGGGAAAAAGCTGCACAGCAGCAATTGCAGTCAGAGAAAGGAGAGAGGACATGTGAGACAAACAGCCCTGCAGACACCAAGGCCAGTTAAAAAGGAAAGGAAGGGGATGGACGATGTGCTGCAGGCACCAAAGCAGTGATTCCCCTGCAGTCTGTGGTGCAGCCCACGGTATGGCAGCTGTGTCCCTGCAGCACATGGATATCCACAGTGGAGCAGAGATCCACCTGCAGCCTGAGGAGAATTCCACGTACTTCATGTGATCCATCATTTACTTTTACATCTTCAGTTAGAGACTTTCTTCAGCAGCACTGGGGCACAGATGCTTCCTATTCTTACTTGTCTGGTAAAAGTGACGAATATGCCTGAGTAAACAAATTCTTTCTCAAAATGGTTCTAGTCCCAGTGATTGAAACATCTTCTCTTTGGTTTGGTTGTTTTTTTTTGTTTTTCTCGATCAACATTCATGGAGTAGGATAAGGAGAAGGGCAGCATTGAGACAGAGGAAGACAGATGGAAAGAAATTTCAGACCCATCTAACAATGTTGTTTGCCTCTCTTTGCTTGACATGTGTAACAGTGCCTGTACAACACAGTTCTACAATAGAAATGTGATGGCAGAAGAGAAATGCAAGGATGAAGCAAAGCATTCCAAGAGAGATGAGGTTTGGTAGATTCATAGGCTTTAAGGTCAGAGCAGAGGTTTACACAATCCCTCCTGGCCTTCTATATGTCACAAGGCTTTCATCTTCACCCAGCTATCCTTGTACTCGACTCAGTGAATTTTCCCTATCTAATTTATCTTTTTTATTTTTTTAAAAAAGGTATCCAGTCTTAAGTTGAAGGTGATGAAGAGTTAGCATGTCCTAAGGGAGTTTGTTTCAGTGTTTGATCACCTTCACTTCTGAAAGGCTGAGCCTAATTTGAATTTGTCTGACATCAATTTCCATGTCTTGGTCCTCACTATGCCTTTCTCTACTAGATAAAAACATTCTGTAGCACCCACATTATTTTTCTAAATGAAGAAAATTATACTGTGTATTGATCAAGTCCCCACCACCCCCCTTAGTCTTTTCAGATACATTTGAATGATCTTGAAGTGTCATGGCAAGTCATTTTCTCCAACCATCAAAGTCATGGTGCGGACTTTTCCTGTATCCAATGCTGCATCATCCTGTGAAAATGTAGATATCAGAAAAAAACAGTATTTCTGAACTGGACTCAACAATGTCATATGAGAGGGAAAACCAGTTCACATTACATTTTCTTAGTGCTGTGTTCATACTTCTGTGGCCTTTAAGCCCCTTTTTACGATTGCACCACTTGGGAAATCTGAGCTCCACTTGCAGAATACCTTATACTTCCCTTCCAGATACAGTCCTGTCATCTGAGAGCAAGGTCTGGTGCTCTAAATACCCAAGTTCATTTTCAGTGTGCTACATATCTTTGTATGAAGGCGTGCAGCCTTTCTGAGGATTCCACGCATTAGTTTTTTACTGCCATTATTTTTTGCATCCTTCTAATAATCTTTGCGTAGCCACCCTTTTTATCAGCACAGTTACTCCCAGATCACCGATGAAAACACTGAATAAAATGGGACTTTGTACTGATTTCTCAGAATCCAGTCTGGAACACTCTCATTTGCTGATAATTCCCCATTGACACATGCTTTTTGAGGCCTATCATTTAGTTTTCTCTCAACTCATTTAATCTCTATTTTATTGTTATTTCATAATGTTAACTTTTTTATCAGAACACCATGAGGTATTATAGCATGTTAGGAAAGTCCAAATCTAAAGTCATCTTTATGATTTAGACTTGTAATTCCACAGGGGGAAAAAAAAAAGCAGATTTGTTTGAAAAGCCTATTTTCCTTAAATCTGTGTTGACGAGTGCTAATGACATTCTTAACTTCTTATTCTTTAGTCACTGGATTCTATATGAAATTTGCATTCTTTTATTCTGGAATGGTTTCAAAATAACTGCACTACTGTCACTCAAGTCATCCTGGCTGTTTTGTCTTGAATCCAGCAGAACATTAACATTCTTATAAAACTTCTGTTACTCTTCCACCAAGATTTCAAGTTAAGATCTGTGAGTTGGAGACCCCCTCAATCAACTCTTTGACATGAACTGCCAAGGACTATTTATTTCAAATGTCTATCCTTAGTTAGCATTGCTCAATATCCATCACAGTTATTAACAAGCTCAAGAAGACCTCGCCATCCTCCTAGTGGAGGAAGAGTTGCCCTGCTCCAGCCTAAACCACCTGCAACAGGTTCCTAAAACTTCTACATTTCAGACTTCAGTTCACTCTGCTGACTTCCCCTCCCACCTTGGAAACACTCCAGTGACTTCCCATCACACCTTGGAAATGCCCCATATGGAACATTTAGAAAAGAGCTGGCATTACATGAACATGATGCAAGTTTTTTCACACTTCCTCAAAAGAAATGCAAATGAATGCTTTGCTGAGCTGGAATCCAGCAGCAATGGTGCAACGTGGGCAAAAAGAAAGCCTCCCCTCTGAAACACTAAAATGCTCTTTGCCTTGCAGCAGACTGTACCATCAGCCTGGCCAGTCATCCCTCTGACCTATAACCCATGCAGTATCTCCCATTCAGACATCTTTCTGAATCCTCACCTTTGGGCTTTGTAAAAATCTCATGGACTTTTGCTAGAAACCATGCCTAAGGAATGAATACTGATCCATTTTTACTACAGCCAAAACAGCTGCCCAGGCATATATCAGCCTACCCTTTCATTAACAACAACATCCTTTTCCTGGCCTTAACACTACAAACTTGCCTGACTCAAATCAGTGCAAAAAGACAAAGGTCACGTTCCCTTCCTGTCATTTGGAGTATGTTGTACCTTTCTCTATGTTTCTTTTGGTTTCCTGTCCTCTACTTCATGCAACATAAGCTGGTTGTCTTTGCTGTCAAGACTTTTATAGCTTACCCTCCTCTGAGCATCACCTCTGAACACCTAGTGAAAGGTCAGCTCCCATGTCTGATGGACAGTGCTGACAGACACCACCAGATCTGAAATATTTTCAACAGCACCTTTGAGCTTTCTCTGCTAAACTTTTGCAAAGCTCCTTCACTGCCTTCCTTAAAACTCTCTTTATACTAAAACTGTAATGCCCACAAAGGAATAACAATGACAGCTAGTCCTCAGCTTCTCAGGCATCTGTCTCTTAGGATGAGCAACAATATTATTTCTCTTTTTTCTCTTCACCTACTCATCTCTTTGAGTCTGCCTTTGTCTCTTGCTTTATATTTCATTAAAATACATCACCTGAGCTTTTTTTCCCGAAATTATAATAATGATTGTATAAGACTTTCAGACAATGTTCAACAGTGATATCATTCCTAACGCCTCAACTGCTTTGCATGCATTCAGATAGGCATGTTGGGGAGTAATGTTGTGAGGTAGGATTGGCTGGGCTGTCAGGGTGCAACTATATTCCTAACTTAAACAGTGCCTGGAGGTGGTCCTGGGAATGGAGGAATAATCAGCTGCACTGCTAAACAGTCTAGCTCAGCCCCAGCACAAGTCTGTAAGCACCCCATTGGAACAGCTACTCTGGGCCAGCTGTCCTCCCTACACAGGAATATTTCTTAATAAGTTTAGTTTATTTCTCCAGCCATATTCTGACAGGTCGCCCTCCTCTTAGGCTTCGACACTTGTCTGCTTCCATGCACGATCCTGGATTTTTGACTTACCAATAACAGTGAAAGGCTAAAAGCAGCTTTATGCAAAGCACTATTCCAACCCTATTATTCATTCTCTTGTTACTTAATGACCAGTTACATTTTAAATGTTATAATCAAGTGCTTTATGCCACCAGGTTTTAATCAAGTCAGACATGCTGGAATTATTCTCATCAATGAGTATGTCCTGTGCCTCCTCCTCCCTGCTGACAGTCCTATGGGAGTGTTGCTCATCAAGCAAGAGATCATCTTCTCTGGGCATTATTTGCTGCATTAGTTCAATTTGTTTGCAGCATCCTGAACCTGAACTCATCTTGTGGCTGCCACCTTAGCAGTCCAGTAACATCCCTGGCCACTCACAGGAACTGCTGGGCACTGAGAGAAGCAACTGTTTGTTATTCCTGACTTTGGAAGCAGTTCTGTGCCAATTCCATTGTACACCAGATCTAAATACAACCTCAGAACTGCCCTGATATTTTCTATTTTTTACTGTGCTCTTCAGGCTATTACATGGGAAGGATATGGCTGGAGATAAAAGCACTCCAGATACATAATGGCCTAGTACATTGATAGCTGCATGAAACTGGTACTAAACTAATAAAATATCATCCTAGGCCAGTTACTCCTATAATTTACCTTTAAAAACACCACATAGATGAGATTATACAGCATTATAGATGAGATTCTATAAGGGAAGGAGGAGCACAGCATCCCAGTGCAATTTACTACCACCTCTCAATTTGATTACTGCTGAGGTAAAGTTAAGGGGTTTGAGAGGAGAGAGACAGAAAAACACAGAGATGTGAGACATGATTAAAGCATGGTCTCATCCTATTCACACTGGCCATGCTAAATTTAACTAGTCAAAAACGTCCTTTGATGTGGCAAGAGCCCTCAGCAGGAGCAATTCTGCCATAAAGATGTTTCTGTTGAGACAAATTCCGATCTTAAGATTTCAGGTCAAGGTGATCCACAGTATCTGACATCTCTAAAGGGCAATTTGTCGTCCTCCCTGCCAGAAAACCCTGAAATTGCTAAATGCACCAAACACACTGACAGCTCCACCTTGTCTCTTAACTATCACATGTCTTAAAGCAGCTCTCATGGCCTCAGCTGCAAAAAAAAAAAATGTCTTAACAGCTTCAAGCACACAAATAAAGAATAGTTTTGGCTTTGTCTCTCAAGAAGCCCTGTTTTAAGAGTTCAGACCTGTGATTCCTTGAAGCAAGTGTGCTTTCAAAAAGGAAATCTCTAGTCCAAGATCAACAGGGGAAGGATCAGGAGACTGGAAATAAAATCAGCTTTTAGCCTGAAGAAAGTGCACTCCGTTAAAGAGCCTGACTGGATTTAACAGGGGAACATGGGCATTAACAGCTTTCAAAAGATCACAGTTTCTGGTTTGAATGAAGGATGCTTTTGACCTTTGGTATGGATACCTTTGGCAACTCACTGATGTTCTCTAACTAGTCCTTTCCATGAGCAGCAGTGTCTGATAGATCAGCAGAGAGCTTGGTCCTGATCAGCACTCGGGAAGAGAAAAAGACTTCAGAAAATGAGTCCTAGGTTTGGGTATGACTCAAGACAGCTCAGTCAGGGTAAATGGGGGAAGTTCATTGTACTGCTGAAAAATCTCAAGCTCCCTTTCAAACAGTACTGTAAATATTTTTCCTGCACAGAAAGTTTCTGTAAAGCCACTCCATCTGACACATAGTGACAGGGCAGGCCCAAGACAGGCACACAGTGAACAAGGGCATGCAAATCATATCAGACAATCTGTCAAAGTACCCCAAACCTCACCAGGGAAACCACAGACTGGTATTCTCATCATGTTTTCCATCACTACCCTGCCTCAAGTGAAGCAAATAGATTCCCATCCTTACTCCCATGTTGCCTCCAGAGAGTACTGTCCCATGCAACCTTTTCCTATTGCAATCTGTAGGGTTTTACACAGTTCCTCCTACAATTCACAACACTGAGATGCTGACATTAACTCCTGCAGCCTACACACACCTCTCTTTCTGACTGACAAGCACTCTCGTCAGCACAGAAACCCGGGTGTAGAAATCTGTATTTATAACAGAGTGTGTGGTTCTTCTTGACATAAAACAATAAAATAGCTAACAGGGGCTATGCATGACAGGTTGAGATGCTTGTCATGAGAGCTGTCCATGGAAAAAAGAGATGTCAGCCCAGTTTTGCAGACCTGCATCTCTGACAGTCCACACCATGTGTGGAGAATGTGAAGATGAAGGGAGATTTAGAGAAGTGGTCACAGAAAGCTAAAGAGAGGAAAAACAAAACCTTGTAATTCCTTTACCTATGAGCTAACCTCTCCTGTGTAAAACAGAAAAGGCTGAGCTAGTGCTTTTGGGTTTGATTATTTTTTTTTCACCTTTAATTATGCATCATCAGTGACAAGCTCATGTGGAGCTAAAAGCTGGATCTGAGCATGAAGCTAATTTTTGGAGCTATTGGCTGTTCACTACCAGGAATAAAAATGATTCCTTGTCTTCCTAGATTTGGTTTAAGGAACAAAACCTCTTTGTCTCTCCCTCCATATTAGCTGCCTACAGACAGCTCCATTTTCCATTTGTGCATTTAATTATCCCTTCCTATGTGAGCTACTTTACATTTGTGCTTATTGAATCTCAGTTTATTGATTTCGGCTCCGTTCTTGAATTCATCATAGTCGGACTCAGGGCTAATCCTATTCTCCAATGCATTGGCAATTGCTTCCAGCTTTGTGTTGCATATGAATTTGATTAGCATACTCTCCATTCTGGTCTCCAGTGAAAATGTTAATGAAAACATTGAGCAGTATCAGATCTAGAGCACATGCACACAGGGCTCCATGCACCACTGCCTAACCTGACTCTAAACCTTTAATAATACTCAATACTTCTGGGGTATGGGTGGTCAACTTAACAACACTTGGCTAAGTCATCTGCAACATTTCAATTGAGTTTATATTCTGCAGGAACAACAAACAAACCTGGATCAAATGGAGGGGGAGGTCAAGGAAGCAGCATTTGAATTGGGAAGGTATGGAAGTTTGACATTTAATCAGAGTTAGAGCTCAATCTAAGGATTCCATAACAGTCCCTGAAATTTCAGCTTCAAAAACAAAAACCTGAGAAGGCACACTTATATTTTTGGCAAGTTGACTGCTATCTCAAGCTTAATCTTGCTGGTGTGGCTCTTCTCACATACTTTTAAATGATGCCAAATGGCAAGGTAGGCTGGTTCTAGTGTGAATCTAACTTTCCAGAAATAAAAGCATTTAGGATTTAAGGGTTAGTTCATGCTCATCTCATTAATCAAATCATTCATTGTGGCCAAAATATATTGGAATGGACATGGACATAATTGCTTTCATATTCTAATTTACCGAAAATGAAACAGAATTTCCCATTTTTATCAGCAGAATTAAGCTGTTTATATCCGTGACCATTTCTTAGCTATAAAGCTTAGGATTTTTTGGTCTTTTCCTTCAGGGGTTGGGGGTGTGTGTGAAGACTACACATTATTTTACATCTTAGTTCCCTCCCCACGTAGGTTGATTATTCAGCCAGGCATTCACCAGTGTTGAAGTTTAATATAGCAATGCTCAATTTTCCCATGTTCCCTCTTGTTTGCAAGTTTAATTCTGCCATTCATTTCCCTCCTCTCTCTGTCCTGCCTTGGGAGATGAGACATTACAATGTACTTTACTTTGCTTCCTTCCCTTTTCTAACACAGTAGAATCTCAGTGCCCATCAGAAGACCCCCAAACACTAATCCTTGGGAGCAGTAAGGAAGCAAGATATGCAGAGAGTAAAGTTATTCTGTTTATAATGAGATTAATCTCTTTCTGAAAACTACCAGACACACCCTGGAAGGGCTGGCTTATTCCTGGCTCAAAAAAGATGCATCCAAAGAGTGCAGTTTTGGCCTCTGGAATGTATCAGATGGTGAAGTGTTTTTAGAAAGTTTCCTAACTCTTTTCCAATCCTGCCCTCATATTTCTGTGTTCATAGCAACTATTTCTTCCAGAATTGTATTGATGCAGGACTTAATCACTCTTGCTGTACCTCTTGCAACAGCTCTCTGGACCATGCAGCACTGTTCAGAGAAGAACACTGATCACTGACTTCCAAAGCCACATGCACCCAGCCAGGTTAACTTTCATTTTCAGCAGTGTGTGTTTGGATCTGTGATACCATACCATGGTAACTCATTTCTGAGGGAGGCTCACAAGTGACTCTGAGTAAGTAAAAGTAGAACGATCATGCCATATTTTTTTTTTCTATTTGAGCAAAGGGTCTTTCTGACCTAAAAAGTGAAAACTTCTATTCCAACTTTGAAAAGTTGCCCAGGAAACCAGATGTAGATCGTGCCACCAACTATGACGTATCACTGCATCATTAATCCTGTTCTTATCATTCTTTTTAGCTAAGATAGAACTGCAACCTGTTTCTGGCCTTCTCTTATTTGCCCTCACTCTCTGTTGAAAATTCTCTATATTTTACTTATAAATCTATTACTAAATCTTTAATCCATCTATATATAATTTATGAGTAATTATAGACTGTCTGCTAATAAAGAGCACTGCTCGGATATCAGCTCACACTCCTTTTGCAACCTCATGTGATGAAAATCTCTCATTTAAGCCACTCTATTGCCAAGTGGCAATGGCCTCTTCAGTCTGCAGAGGGCCAGTGTGGTTAAAGCTGGTCTGACACCACGAGGAGGTTTTCTCAAACACCACCACATTCAGAAGGCCTGGGCAAAGTCAACTGGTTCCTACTCTTACCTGCAGCTGGAGCAAGGGAAGAATGCATTAAGTACTTGCATATATTTAATGTCTCAATATATCCAGAAACAGCACCTGGGATATCATTCAGTCAAAAACCATCAAAGATATGTTTAGCACCATGTTGAGTAGATGGAAACAGGTGTTAACCTGTACAGGCTCTATTTTCCAAAGGAACAGATGGCTTGGAATACGCTTGTCCTCTCTCATTTTTCAGTCATCTCATCGGCTACTTTGCTCTTCCACTCTGCAAAACTCTTAAGCCCAGGAGGAAATTCTCTGAGCTGCTACAGAGAGGCTTTTATTGCATTTTCACTTAAGAGACTCTCTACGACCCTATTTATAACATACCCATGTTCTGAATAGGGTAGCAAGGGAAAGAAAAGCTATTGTCTGAATTGCAGAGTGGAAATGGAAGCACAGACAAAGCTCCTGAAAAGACTTAAATGATGCCTAATGATGGGGGTAATCACAAAGCACTAATCTCAAAGGCACATGCCTAACTAATCCTCATTGATTTAATTGAAAGGTGAGCAACCAATGGAGGGATATTTAGCATTTCACTATGTATTTATCTGCATCATGAAATGCCTGAATACCTCTGGAAATCTGGCCTTTGGCCTCTATCCCATTTTAAGAAAGCGAAGTAAGCAACTAGAGGAGTAAATCTGAGGAGTTTGGACTCCTCAGTATACAAGTATTTTCTGAAAAACAAGTGCAAACTCTGTCTTTTTAAAAAAATACTACCGTAAGTAGTTTACGTGGAAATTCCAGGACTATTAATTGATCTGCCTGACCTCATCATCCTACTCATGAATGCATCCTTCTCATTCCCTGCAGACTCTTGAGTTGGGTACTATTTACACTGTTTAGATTATGCTTTAATGAGTACTGAAAGCTTTGCGTTTTCCTAATGAGAATTGAAGTAAAATTGAAAACTACAGGCTTTGTTTAAACAAGAACAATGTGAAGCTGGCAGAATTCAAACCAAGCTACAACTGAAATACTGACCTATATAAAAGCCAAGGATGAAATATGAACATGACTGAAAAGCATTCCTGCAAGATACAACCAGCTTTAACCAAACAGTCTCACACAGAAACGGCAGCTATGCATGTGCAAGTATTATACACTTAGTAGTGCACAGACTTCACCTCTTACTGTCTTACAATAAGCAAACTAAATATCAATTAAAATTTGTAAAAAAATAGATGTAAGGGAATCAAGCAATTTCTCACAGGTGGAACTGCAGATAACTGAAAATCTATATGTCTAACTCTTCAGTGATCCTTGCACGAAGAAATGAGCCAGAGAAAGAATAGAAGAGACTATGAACAGGGACTAATTCATTGTTATAGAATTAAAATAACACACCCTGGCATCCCATCAGCTGATCTGGGAACTCCAGGGCAATCCTTCACCATTACTTGGCTTGTGTCCTTGGATGCTCTTATCCTTTTGTGCTGTTATAAGCTATGCTGGACTTGTGCCTTCTAGTGGAACAAGCAAGTTGTTGAGAATGAGGGCAGAAAATTAGATACGTTATAAAGCAAAACCTCCCAACATTTAAAAAAAGTGTTTCCCTGCTTGCAAATTATCTCAGTGTGGGCTCCACACTGTGTGGATGGGTGAGTTTATGTCCCTTCTCTTTTAAAAACTCTCTTCAGCCTCCAGGGGAAAGGACACCACCATCTCCTTTCACAGCTTTCCATCATACATTTTTTTTTGTAGTTCTCTGTTTCCACCTCTCCCAATCCATTTGCCTCTTCTGTCACAATCTATCTGTACACCAGCGTTATCCACAAGCCTCACAAGGTAACAGAACATAATCACTTTTATGTGCTTGTCTGCCTTAATCTCTGGAAGAGTTCCCTGCAATCACTCTCTGGGGAGTTCATTTGTTAGATCATTCCCCATTTGGAAGAGCTGTATTTAATGTTTATACTATGAAAGAGATCACTGCCAGGTCTTTCCAAGTCCTGCTCTAGTTGTTGGAATCTGTGTGAAAAGGAGCTGACTGCAACCCTTTTGCTGAAAAAAAACCAAAAAGCAGCATTGCTTTTTCAATAATTTCACTGTTGCATTAACATGAAGAGAATAAACTAGGCAGAATGGGTCAATTTCAAGATTACTCCTCTATAGAGGGAAAGGTTTTAAACAGATCTGTTCTGGCGTCAAGTGACACGAGCAATTTTCAGGTTATTGATCTCTTCTCAGCATAATTTCTTTGTGATTATTTTACCTCTCCATTCTTGCCTCATCACTCCTCCATAAGGACCCTCCAAAGGAGTGGTGATCTATTCCTCTTTTCTGTCATATGCACTCCAGTTTACCTTCCATAATTGCAGAAACAATGCTCAGTGAGTACCAGAAGTTTGGAGACAGACTTATGGAAGGAATAAAAGAAGTTTTTACGTGCACTGTTCATTTTCTACTTTCCCAGCCATAAGTGAAACAACCATCCCAAATTCATGCTGATAAAACTTTTAGATCCCACTATGAGCAAATTCGATAAAAGCCTGTGACATCAGCTTCACACAGCACCAATCTGTTCTAATCTTTCCCAACAACTGCACTAAACCATCAATAGCAGTCCCACCCCCACAAATGCTCACAGCAGTACTGCTCTGAAGATATAGCTGCCCAATGCAGACAGAGCTGCCCTACGAAAAAAGATCACCAAAAACGCAAAGGCAAGGCAGGAAAAGATGAACTCACAAAGACCTAAAATAACCTTTCTGTAATTAAAAAAATGCTTTTAGAACAAGTCCTAAGGCTACACCTCCTACCAGGTTCAATCCCTGCTCACTACAAAGAAGACCAATGAGTTTATCTGGCTGTTCCCATGCTAGCTCACATGAGATGGTCTTGCAAAGCCCCCAGGCAGAAGACTCCACAAATCACAGGACACCTCTGCCATTATTGCACCACCCTCCCAGTGAAAAGTCTTTCCTAATGTCCCATCTGTACCTCCCAAGCCATGTCTTATGGCTGTTGCTGGTGTTAAACTCAATTAAAATTTGTATAAAAAGTTGGTTCTTTATAAAAAGTTGGTTCTTTCTTAGAAATTATACATCAAGTGCCATAGGCTTCTAGCTCCCCTTTTAGCCTCCTCTTATCTACACTAAAAAAGCTTAGATCCTTCAATCTGTTTTCACAGGACATGTACCATAGGCCACAATTATCTCAGTAGTTGTCTCCACCAGATCCTCCCCAGTTTCTCCATATACTTCCTGAATTGTTGAGGCTCAAACTCAACACAGATTCCCTCTGGGTCACTGAGGAAGATGAAGAGCTCTACAGGAGTCAGCTCTCATCCTGAAGACATCACTGGTGTAATAATTGGGCTATAATAGGAATAGCATGCCCAGCATCTTAAGGGAACCTTAAGGATATGAAACTGAACACAAGTGTGAACCTCTTCTCAGTAAGAGTCTGTGCTTGGTAGGGAACCTTTCCTGGTGTCTGAGAGTTTCCTACCATGACTCACTTACATTTTGAGCTCCAGAACACTGGATCTTAAAGGGCAGCATTGCTTTGCAAGTGAGTTGCTCTTGTTGGAGGTAAGAATGGGGTTCAAGCAAACTAAAGTAGAGGGAAGCCTGGAGCTTGGAGTTCCCATGTCCACAATGGATGTTATTTCCATTAGGCCTTTGAGCCAATGGAGAGAAAGCTGTCTTAATTACTCACTTAAGTGATCTGCACTTGAAGTGGATGTTGGATCAAGCAGTGAAAGGAAGACAGCTCACAGCTGTCAGCAAAAGAGGAGCTGTGTGCATGCTGTTTCACTGGGAGGTCAAGCAGAGAAGACTTCACTCCCTCACTATGAGTAACCAGGAATGGGGAGTGTTGGAAGTTCAAGTTTCCTGCTGCTGGCATCTTGGGGACTTATTTTTCCTTTCATGTATCCTATCCACCAGCAGAAAGAAAGATGGCCAGCACTATGTTGCAGCATGTGAAAATAAACACCTTCATGGATTTTGTGCAACATGATGGGTTTGCAGTATGAGGGGCAGGCAAGCATATTGGATAAGGTAATTTTCTTATAGCCTCCCTACCTCACTGGTTAAGTTGCTGTCAAATAGGAGCCTCTCTCCTCCTGTTGCTCTAAAGAAACTAGGAGAGATGCAGACTGTTTTGAGGTTCACACTGTGAACAGTAAAGCAGAATGAATATACAAGTTGTACATGCTACTGTGTACATTAAAATCTTTTGATTGCCACAAGATTGTCTGTTTGTGAGGGCTGCCTTTCCCTGGAAGAGCAATGAAACCAGAGTGCATTTTGGAAAGCTCTGCCTTAGACAAATGAACCCAATTTTGCAGACATGAGACTGCATCTGAGGAAATATCTCCTACCCCTCAGGAAAAAACCAGTCCCAGTTCTCCTACAATTCAGTGATCTATAAGCCAAAAAGAAAGGGTTGTTTTAATACGTAACACCCCACCCTCCACCCCCACATACACCCTAATTACACACCTCTAGAGTGCCTGGATATGCTGAGTTCAGGAGAAAAGCCTTCAACCTTTAAAGACAGACAGTATGAGAAGGGCTTCCAGCTTAGGATGGAAGATCAGTCAGAAAGCAGATTTACATCATCTTGGGAACCTGGTACTGCCAATTTCAAGTCACACAAACTTTTTAATTTGCAATGATTAAATAATGCTCCACTCTTTTGTGGGATCTGAGTGTAATTTGACATTTCTCCTTGAGGTAGAATATATTGTCTGGCATTCTCTGCAATGCAGAATGAGTGGACCACAGACTCACAAGGTTTGGCTAAGATCATATCAGAGCCTTTTCATTTATTTTCAGGAAATTCTTTTCTCAAGGGCCTCTCATGACAGTATGCACAAAGCCTGTCATAACAGCTCCTGACCTACAGTGGGCTTTTGTTGCAGTCATATTGGGCTACAAATACACAGAACAGATAGTAAAGGGCAATTCTCTCTGTTCAAGCTGAGGAGGGCCAATCCTGCCATTGCACAGATCTGGTATAGAGTCAGTAGTGGCAAACACAAGGATGGTTCCAGAGCTGAGAGTGTTTAGGAAATAATACAGACCAGCTCACATTTTCCTGCACGTTTCTGCACTGCACCATCAGGTATTTCCAAAACCAAAAAGGACAACCAAGAAGGAGGCTGGGCAACAAATCTCAAGAGGATGCCTCCAAACAGAATTTCTATGTTTCTGCAAAGTTCATGTTCAAAACCAGGAATGATAAGCAGGAATAGCTAAGTCCCTAGGAGGCTTAGGGTAAAGGCCATATTTCTTCACTTAACATTTCCTAGGAATGAATTCAGGTGGCTTTCCCCTCTGCATTTTGACTTTTGTGAGTCACATTTATGTACATTTACCTTTTCCTGATGCTTATAGAACTGAGCCCTTACAGCACTGTGCGTTGGGAAAGATCTTGCCTGATGCACCTCCACAGACAAAATTCTTGTCTGCAGTGGCTCATCAACAATATCAGGAACAACATTGTTTCTGTGAGTACAGTCCCTTTAAAACACAGACTCTACATTGCTGCATACAATAAACACCATGTATTTGCTGTTGCAAAGGCCACAGATGTTGAAAGGATGGTGACAGGGAACTATCCACCCCAGCAACCTCACTCGCCCAGAGTGTAAATGATGGTGCCAGCAGCACTTTGCCAGGTCAGTCACTTAACTGTCAGATACAGCTGAAAGGATGAAGAGCAAAGAGAACAAAGCAGAGTCAAGACTCAAAGTTCAAGTCTCATTTTGTTCTTTACCAAAGTTTGGTGGGGAAGAATTGGCTAAGGGCCCATTTTCCATTCAAAACCCAAATTGCTTTGATAATTAGCAAGTCCATTGGAACATGTGCAGAGCCTAGGCATAAAAGACAAAGCAGATGATAGCATGTCAAGAAATCATATTTGATATAGATGAAAATTACTGAAATATAGGGAATTATGGAAAAATACAATCATTTTGCAATTAAGATTAGGACTAAAAAAAGGATTTGCATTCATTGTAACAAGCAAGACCAGTAACAACTAACAACCACCTATGGAGATGGAGCTATTAACATGCAAATGATCATTATTCTGACCGAGGTATTTCTACTGAAAATGTGCCGTTTATGCAGATTTCAAAGAAGTTTTTTGAAGCAAGGTATGTACAGATAAAGAACCAGGAGTGAGAACAGTGTTTACTCAGGAAAACTGTTCTGCTTGACACAGAAGAGAACCAAGAAACACAATTACT
Organism: Ploceus nigricollis; assembly: GCA_013399945.1. Taxonomy (NCBI): domain Eukaryota; kingdom Metazoa; phylum Chordata; class Aves; order Passeriformes; family Ploceidae; genus Ploceus; species Ploceus nigricollis. Next base: position 106,911 of record VXBC01003477.1, on the reverse strand, counting down.
GAGCTGGGGCTGGAACAGACATGGTGTGGGATTCCAGCAAACCTCCCTGACAACACGATTACAATGGAGCGCGAGCTTTGGGGCCAGAATGCTAATGTAAGAAATGCAAACCTTTATTTAACAACTTGGAGGAGTAAAAAGCAGGGGAAAAAGAGGATGCTACTGACTTGAAGGCAGAAAATAGGAAGAGATAGGAAATTTTTTGTGGAAATTGTAGAAATACCTGAGCTCTTCAGGTGTAACCAAATAGTTTATACCACGAGCACAACTCACAAGGTGAAAGCATTACCTGAAAATACCCTAAATACAACTTCCTCTGTTATCAACATTCTTTGTGATTACTGTCCTAATTTCAGTGGAGCTTTGATTTCTTCACACTATATAGGTCATAACAAATTAGTTGAGGTCGATTTTTACAGGCAGGGGACAAGGACCACTGAGCTCTAGTGGGAGGCAAAAATGAGTAAAGAGCTCATTCAGAATGCTCAGTGAATGGCAGGCAGCACAAGACTCTATCTTGCCAGTGTGTTGTCAAGACCTTGGCAGAGGTCAGTAAAGAAGCAGGAGAGACAAGTATAGAAGGCACCAAAACTGAAGAGAGAGACATTCCATTACTGTGGGAAAATTCTACCTTTAAATAATATATGGGAGATTGTTCTGCAAAGTATGTCAGTGTGTTTGAGAAAAAGACACTGACTATCACTGCAGCTCCCTTTTACATTCATAGAAATGCAGATCTGTGAGATTTCAAGCGTCAGGGAAAGTGGCTGCTTTCTAGGAGTCAGGTTTACCAAATTTCTGAAGGTCCTGGAAGTCTCTTTTGTGACTTCAGTAGCACCACTGTATTTTAAAACTTCATTGTATGGCCTTATCAGAGAGCCTTTAAAAGATACTGGAATGTGTGGGTTTGATCTGTGTGGTAGAAATGGGGTGAGGGTGACAGCCAGAAAGTGCAGGAGCTGGGGAAATTACATCAATCTCCCACTTAGCAGGCTGCACTGCTCTCTCAGTCCTACGTAATCCAAAAGAGAGACATCTTAGGAAGACCTGAATTTGAAAATATCAAATAATAACTCTGTATGTTGAAGAGCAAAATGAGATTCTTTCAGCTCTGCACAGGGTGTTTTTTCAAAAATTGGGAAGGCAAAGCACATCTCTGCAAACAAAAGCCACCCACCTGCTGATGAGACAAAAATAAAATAAACAGGCTCAGTTGGTGGGTCTAAAATCTACTGTGCCAAAGCCAGTGAATGGACATTTAACACTATTCCTTTTTCACAGGGAATTCTTGTTGTTTCATTTGTCTATTCTAATGTCTGATAAACACCACCAGATAAATGCTGAATACCCTGAACACTCCACTCCTGCAGGGAATGTGTGAGAGATAAGAATGACTGGCACATTAGGGTTTTTTGCCCCACAATGAACATTTGAGCAGCTGTTGGAAGAAGCCTTTTTGTCCTAATAAGTAGTAAGGCAGGATCCAGGTATTTCAGGGTCTTGAAAACCTCCTAGATTCCCAGATTACAGAGTCACATAATGGATTATCTTGTAGCCACAGTGGGTCGTCTAGTCCAACCTCACTTCATCTACTTCTTGCTTTTCTACAGTTGTCAGAAGTATCATACAGTCCCTACCAGTGGCCAAGGCATAGGGGATCAATGAATGGCTCATCTGGCCACCATCCATGCTGGCATTAGCTTGGACAAAGGAATGACATGGATCTTCTACCTCCTATTACTTTGTGTATTGGAGAACTGACTGTAAGAGAAACACATCATGTACAGTTTAGGATAACCTGCCCATATGGGAGGATTCCACAAACCCAGAAGCAAGTTAAGGATAAAAACACAGTGCTGGCTAACACAGCAATTATTTAATATTTATTTTTAACATCAACACTGTATTTTATAAGTCAGGAAATTCTGTTATCTTCATTTTATAGGTACAGAAAAGGGTAGTGAACTGTAATTTGTAAAGCTGTACTGGCCCCTTGATTGCCCTAATCTAAGTGAGGGACCTGGCTGGAATTGCCACAGCTTCTTTCTGCTTCAGGCCATGTAACTAAGGCTCCTTCCCATCAAAACAAGGGGCTGTAAAAGAAGAGAGGAGGTAGTCATGTTCCCCTTGTTACCCCAGTAGGAGCTTGAATGTTCTCCCAGACTGTCAGTTGAGACATGGAGACAGCAACTAAGGCTGTGGTGTCCTAGTAAATTTGAATGTGCACAGATGCAGTAATGTTGATAAACTGCATGCAAGTTTGCTGTCATAAGGCTTGGCCTGTTAAAATTTGTATTTCAATTCCAAGCCATGGATGATCCAGGGGTCATTCATAAGTAGAAACTGCATGAAGCTACACTATTTTGGGAATTATGAGTGGTTTACTACCACAAATATGATTTCATGCCAGGTGGCTTTACTGCCTGAAAATGCTGCAAGGTACATTTGATTTACTAGTACAGACATAACTTGCTGGAGATCACCCAGATAGTCTGTGGCAGAGCTGTGACTACAGCCCAAGTTACCTGAGTCCTGGTCTGGCTCATAATCACTCAGCCACATTTCCAGTACCAGTGCTTCTCTTGCTCAGCACAAGCTTTGCAATTTGCACAGCAGCAAGTTACTTGGACCAACAGTTGTCAGTTTGAGTGAGTCTGTGCTCCTACAATTTGCTTAGTAGTACACACAAACTTTTCAGCCCACGGATTCCAAAAGCTGTGAAAATCTACAGTATTCTGGAACATAGACTTAGCCTTCACAATATAAATATACTTCATGTTTTCTCATCATATGTTTCCTCAATACTACAGCCAAATGCATGGTCAAGCTCAAATCACATGTCCTTGAGTCTCAAGACAGTGACTCAAGCTCTTACAACGGCCTTATAAACGCAGGCATTTGGTCTTAAATTCAGAACAGAGCCCTGCCAACTGATCCTCGGTGTGGATCCGTATGGAAACATATTGCATGCTGTTCTTGGCTAGCACACGATGGTACATTCACCCAGAAATATCATACCACATGGGTATAACATGAAAATCTAAGGGGACAGGCAGAAAAAGACTCTGCCTCCTTTTGCCTGGAGAAAGTGCAATTTTATGGCAGCAGAAAACCAATCAGCCAACATCCCTCTCTAGTTCTCTCTGCTATAGGACAGCTCAAATGAACAAAGCATGATTACTACTGCAAGGCAAGGGCATGTTGGGACATACAATCTTTTTAAGGTGGTTCCAGCCTTTCAGTCAGCTCTTATAACCAGATGAGGCCTCAAGTCCTAAATCTCAGTTCTCTCAAATTCTGAGAATCTGACCAAATGTTTTCATTTGGTCTAATTGGACATAGAACCCCAGAATTGTTTAGATTGAAAAAGACTTCCTAAAATCATTGAGTCCAACTGTTAACCCAGCACTGCCAAGCCCACCAATAAATCATGTCCCTAAATGCCACGTCTATGCATCTTTAAAATACCTCCAGGGTTGGAGACTCACCCACTTCCCTGGCTAGTCTGTTCCAGGGCTTGACCACCATTCCAGTGATGGAATTCCTCCCAACATCCAATCTAAAACTCATCTGGTGCAATTTGGGGTCATTTCCTCTTGAAGTACCAGTTGTTACTTGAGGGAAGAGACTGACACTGATCTCTTCAATTAATTATTTCAATCAACTCTGTCTTGCGAGCCAGGTTCTTCTTCACTCTAGCAGACACTTAGAATCCTTCTCCAATGCATCCTTCCATTCTACAGAACAGCCTCTATATGTTTGAGTCTGCATGCTCACCTTTTATCAGGTAAATGAACTGAAGATCCCATTATGTGATCTAGGATACTTGACAACTTGTAACTGCTAACAAATATTTCTTTAGAACTGCTAAAGACTGTGTGGTCCTAGTGACTACAGCTACATGTCCAATAAGCTATAACAATCAAATATGAATAAATATAATAAACCACCTTTTAAAATACGTCAGTATTGAAAACAACCTTTACGTAACCCGTAGAGAAAGAGGTGGGGACTATTTATGTGGAAGGATCAAATTACAGAGTGAAAAGAAGAAAAACCAAAGAAAAATGGGCTATAAAAGCAACTTTCCTTCATATTACCTGCACATACATGCAATACATACTGCTGCAGAATTACATATTTATTTTTGTAGAGTTTCTGAGCTGTTGAAAATATTTCTACTCTCAAAGCTGAATTTGAGTAAACTATTAGTAAACTAATCAGCAGAGCCAAGCAGATCTGAAGACCTACCTAGCTAACAGTACATCCTTACACCAAAGCTTAACATAACCCTTGGGAAGAACCCTGGGACACTTCCGTAATAATATTTGAACAGCGGTGACATAAGAGAGTAACACAAACTTTAATGCTCTGCACTTGTTCTCTTAAAAACTCATTTACCCCAATTCTACATCTATAAGGATCTGAACAATTTGAAAATCATTGTTTGTCCAGTCACTGTCAAATAATTTGGCATGAAGAATATTTTGAGCAGAGGCCAAGGAGATGCCTGGTCCTGCTGAAATTGTTTGTTATAGATCAAACACAGACCAAGGCCTCTTAAAAGTTTATGGAGGTTCGGATGCAGCAACTCAGTTGTGCATCTACTGACCGCTGGATAGAAATGTTGTACTCTAATGCAGGAAGCCTTATGTATGCACAGCCAGAAGTTCAATTTTCTTTGCAACGTTGGTAATTTTAATATAATCTATAACGTGGATGGGAGACAAATGCCTGGAAAGCAGTATTGCAATGATCTCTTTGATGAGCAGAGAGTTCACTTTCCAAACAAAATGAGCTAAAGAACAGAGAAGGCATCAGCTGTTTGCAGAACTGATCGTGTCTTCTCTCAAAGTATACCAAACCCATAAGGTCATGGTAGTCTCAAGAGGATTTCTTAGACTGCAGCAAATTCAAGTTCAGCTGAAATGTTCAAAAACCCCTAGCTTGGGAATGGGTAATGGAAGCTGAAGATCTGGCTCCTTAAAGATAAAGGGTGTTTCATATTGCTTTCCTAATTGTTCTGGGGGAAGAAAGCTGTTTGCAGCATGCTCTATTCAACCTTGGGACTAATGGGAGGCATGAAGGAGCCTTGTTAACAAACAAGAGGCTTTGGTGCTTTGTAAATGGAGAAATTCTGCCTACAAAGCTGAGTTTTATACTGAGTTGGTTATTTTCATCTTACACAAGTGTGGGATGAATAGTGAGGCCACTAAAAATACTAAAAGTATACAGCTATTGTTTTTTTATTTCATATTATGAATTTATTTTTTTTTAAAGACAAACCCCCCAAAAAATTCCCCAGAAAAGGTTTTCCATCACAGCAGGAATGTGGGACACGACGGGGCAAAGGAGTTTGGTAAGGTGACAGCAAATCAGCTGCAAAGTACTATTTCCCATCCGCCCTCAGATTAGAACTTTTCTGCAGGTGCTTGTAGGGCAAGAGGGAGCCTGTTCAAAGATTTAGAACTCCCTCTTCCCCAGGAAACTGTGCAGAAACCTAAAAGTATTTTTGACAGAGGAGGACTACTCAAAAGATTCTGACAGCTTTTTGCCAGGTTTAGCTTTCCTAGCATTTCAGTTGCTTTTGGGGCTGAAATTCTATTGCAAACTTTGTCCACCAATCCTTCCCACTAGCAAAAAAGCAATGTATCTCACAAATTCCATATGGCAATACAATTCTACCAAGAAATGGAATTTTTTTCCCCCTGTTATGACCTAATTTCCAAAACCCTTGAAGCAATTTTCAGTCTGATAGTGGCAGATGCTGCACATTAGACAACCGTGTTTTGAAGTCAGGATACTTACCTGGATCATAGTATTTATGCTGTTCTCTAGTTGCCTGTGCCATATCCATCATCATGTTATTCAATCACTCTTGGTATCACTGTGTTGGTATAAACAGGACTGATCACACTCATTACAGATTATAAAGCACCATCACACCTTTTAGCAGAATGTGACAAAACATAAAGCAAGCAATAGTTCCTTCTCTAAGTCTCAAAATACAGTAGTTTAGCAGTACCAGGTTAGAATAGAGCAAATAATCTTGCCAGAAAATGGCAGACCTCTAGTAATCATGAAATAGGGTATTTCCATTGAGTACAGCTCTTCTAAGGATCTTCTACAAATAGTGACAGAAGAAGAAAGCCTCATTAACTGTGACGTTCTCCACAGCCCTCAGTCCTCCTCTACAATTCTGAGCTGGCGGGTTGAGGTTTGGAGACAGCATCAATCCACAACTGAGTCGTGGCTAGAAGTGTAAGTAACTTATTTCCAGGTGGGACAAAGATATGCCACACTTATGCTAGGTGCTATGCTGTGTCCCTTTCCTCTCACTGGCTTACAAGGCAGGAAGTTGATTGTGGCCTTAGCCAAAATCATGTGAGGGGGCAGCCTTTGCCTCAAACTACACAGAACATGTATAATCCCTGGGTCTCTGGAGAGCTTTTTCAGGCTCTCAGGTGCTGAGGTGCCTTTTAAGCTGATGACACACCTACTTAGCAGGAGATCAGAGCCAACAGCATGGGCAACACCTGGAACGAGAAGGCAAGCAGGAAAGAAAAGTAGCTCTGTTCCAAAATAAAGACACGAGTCCCATTATACCAACTTTGTGTCCCCACTTTGATACACCACCAGCCACCATATGTGAGAAGCTTAATGCTGAGAGGGAGGATGGTGAGAAGGCTCATCAGCCTTTCATCTCTCCCCCTCCCAAGCACCATCCCTGCTGCTGTTTATGCCTCCCAACCCCAGGGACCAAAGCGCCTATTAGACTCATTATCCTCCCTCTGCGGATGTTCCCCCTGAGAGGTTCATTAGGCCTTGCTGCCTGACAGCAGGCAGGCAGAGAACCAGGTGGCCACCTTCTTTTGCAATGCCAGTGTTATTTCCAAGGGGTTAGACTTCTGGGAAGAAGCTTTTAAATTCCCTGTTTGCCAGACACAGGGAGGGCTCCATAAAACCCTCCCTGCACAGATGGATTGAAGAAAGGCATTACACTTGGTACATTCTCTGCAGGAGTTCATTACCAGAGGGAAAAGAGAAGTGTGAATCCCTTGGTGTCTCTGTCAACAAGCTTAGAAAATCAGTTTCTGCCCCTCCCATCCCAGGATCACAAGCACTTCACTTGCATGACTCCAATACACTCCAAAGCCATCACGTAACAGTGTGACAGTGCTGGAGATGGGAAGATGAGGCTGGTGTCCATTCGACCTTGAAAGAAGCAGAGAAAAAATGGAAGCTGGAAGGACTAGCTTAAACTTTATTGTTGCTACCCTTCCTGCTTCCAACTCACTTTGTATCGCTAAATGCAATATTATATTTCTTCTCAAACTTCAAATCTATTTTATAACTTTAGTTAGGCTTTATTGACCTGCTTGGATTTTTGGACACAGAATAGAAAGGAAGGAAAATTTCTGTCATAAAAGATAATAATATTTTAGGAAGAAATCTGAAGGGAAGGACTTGAACAGACACTTCAAGATGCAACTTAAAATAGTGAACCTACCCCCACTCAGTCCTACTTTCTCCTGCTTACACACAGACATTGATATTTCTTGCTGCAGGCACTTCCTCATGTGTCTGCTTCCATGTGTTACAGGGGAGATATCTTTGTTAGGTTTGGAAAAATTACCTTTCCACCCTGTATTAAAGGAGGCTTCAAGAGCTCAGGGATTGCTCTCTGCACCTTCTTCTTTGTTACCAGTATGTTTAATTTGGCTCTTGTTAGGTGCTCTTCCTTTCTAGACCATGAAGAGAGACTGGGAATGGCTAAGATAGCTGACATTTAAGGGGGGCTTNCAGTTTTCTAATGTGCCATTTTCAATTGAAACTTTATTTATAGAGCAGCCATTTAAGAGAAGGGTGGGAGTCACAGCAGCATTTCAATTGCATGTCAGGAAGAACACTGGCCCTGTGGTTGAGATAAGTGACAAGAAGAGAAGAGCTGGATGTTAGGCTGAGAAACAAGATGACCTCGGGCAAGTCATTATACTTCCCTCTGCCTTACTTTCCCATTCTCTTATGCTGAGATTTTAAACAATTACCTGGTCTGACAAGTGCAATCAGTATGTAAAGAGCTCTGAAGCGGGCATGCACTCAGCTGATCCTCAGACAACCACGAGCACTGCTGGGAACAGGCAAGAGGGAGGTAGCAAGGCTCAGTAGCAGCCTGTCTTCCATCACAGACACTGGATATGCTTGGGCATTGTATAGACTATGTACTTAGATACACAGCTTGCTTATGCTCCCATTGGATCAGGTCTAACATGACGACATGGAACAGCTAACTGCAGACAGGTGTAAAAACCAGAAAGATCCTAGTGCCAAAATCAGGACATCCGAAACAGAGAATCATGGCAACCAACACTTAAATTAGAAAAATTGCAGTTTCAGAGGCATACAGCCTGGAAAAAAACAGACTGAGAATCCAGTGCCTTTTTGGATGGGTTGTGTGCAAGACCACACCATATTGGCTAGCAGTGCTGCGCTGGCTAAAATTAATATGGGAGATTAAAAGTGCCCTTCAGCTTCTGCTATATGTTCATCTGGGCAACATGAACAGAGAAAGAGTATAAATACCAAGAGTGCAGCACACATGCACAGTTCTGCAGCACATACAGCAAATATGGCACATCAGTCAGGGATTCAAGGGAGTTTTGGGGACAGAGTGCAGGCAGGAGATCAAGAGTGTGCAGAAAAAAGCACTGTACCTGTGCACAGAGAAGATGTGCATACTTCAGAGAATCCTTCCTGCCCCCCTGGAAAATGTGCTATTGATATTATTTATTCTCTTTGGAGCAGTCACTGGCTTTCTTTGAAGGATGATGGTACCACAAGGGAATGTAGGCTGGTTGGTGGCAGCTGTTTGTCCCCCGAGGGTGCAAAAGGTCCTAGCATCATAGAATTATAGAATATACTGAGTTGGAAGAGGCCTATCAGTATCACTGAAGTAAAATTCTTGGCCCTGGACAGGACATCCCAAGAGTCACACCCTGTGCCTGAGAGTGTTGTCCAAATGCTCCTTGAACTCTGTCAGGCTTGGTGCTGTGACCACTTCCCTGGGGAGCCTGTTCCAATGGCCAGTCACCCTCTGGGTGAAAAACCTTTTCCCAATATCCAGCCTAAACCTCCCCTGACTCAGCTTCAGGCCATGTCCTTGAGTCCTGTAACTGGCCATGAGAGTGAAGAGATCATACCTGTCTCTGCTCTTCCCCTCACTACAGAGGAAATCGTAAGTGCAGCGAGGTCTCTCCTCAGTCTCCTCTTGTCCAGGCTGAACAAACCAAGTAACCTCAGCCACTCCTCACAAGGCTTCCCCTCCAGAGCCCTCACCATCCTTGTGGTCCTCTTTTGGATACTCTCTAATACCTTAATGTCTTTCTTATACTGTGGCACCCAAAACTGCCCCCCTGACTCAAGGTGAGGCTGCCCCAGTGCAGAGCAGAGCAGGACAATCCCCTCCCCTGCCCGGCTGTGATGCTGTGCCTGATGCACCCCAGGACACGGTTGGCGCTCCTGGCTGGCAGGGCACTGCTGGCTTATATTCCACTTGCCATAGACCTGGACTCCCAGGTCCCTTTCCACAGTGCTTCTCTCCATCCTCTTGTTCCCCAGTCTGTACACAGAACCAGTGGGTTGCCCCACTTCAGGTCCAGAATCTGTCACTTGCCTTTGTTGAACTTCATACGGCTGGTGGTTCCCCATCTCTCTAATCTGTCTATGTCTCGTTGAAGGTGAGTTGTGAAGATCAGGAAGCAAGACATCAGGGATACAAGCACATAATGGCATGATTTGGCTGTAGCCTGTCTAGATGACATACCACAGACTTGGGAATGGGTATGCTATAGACAGCTTGGGAGAAGGAAGTTTAGAGGCATGAGCTGTAGGGCAGAACCTCAGGGAAAGGTTCTTTATAGCTATACTGGATAGATTACTTGGAGAGAAACATGTTCTGAATTCAAAGGAAATTGAGATAATATCAGTAACTCAAGGCCTATGAATGCAGAATTGAGTATAAAGTAAGTTTGTTTCATTATTTTCCTGCAGAAATAAATTTGCAGGCACTTCTGGTTGCTGAAAGAGACTTAAAAACGCACGGATAAGATGAGGTACAACAGAACTGTGTCTATGATTGGAAAGACTGTGCAATCAACGTATAATTAACCTGTGAAACTTGTTGCCAGAGGATATTATAGAGGAAAACAGATTAGCAAGATTCAGAAAAGGATTAGACCTTACAAGAATAGCATCTGCAGCTAGGCTTGCTAAAATAAAAACCATATGGGTTATTAGCCTTCCTACTGCAGGGTATAAAATGATGGCAAGTTGGGGTCAGAAAGCAATGTCTCCCTATTATTTAGCATTGTAAAACCGGCCACACCAGGGGGTTGTTACAAGCCTATCTAAAGCATCCAGCACTGGCAGGGGTTAGGACAGAATACTGGACTGAATGGGCCATTAGTTTGATACAGACAAGCAATTTCTTATACCATTCTGCCCTCATTTCCTGGGAGAATTCCACTCCCCAAACTGATACGCACTCCAAGCAATTGAAATTCAAGTGTAAACATGTTATTGCTTGAGCAATTTGTGGGCATACAAAGGTACAGACTAGCAGTTAGACCCCAACTCAAGGTGCCTTGTGGACTAAGAGATTTTTCTATTATAGCTTTGTGATCACCACCTACAGACTTCATGGTTGTCATTCAGCTGGTCAGCATCAGTATGGGTGCAACCGAAATCCCTCTTGCACAGGCTCTCAGTGTGAAAGCAGTAGAGAAATCTCCTTATTGTAGGAGCCTGTACCTTTGAAGAGGCATAGTTTGCTCACCTGCCCTGTGTGATGCAGCAAAGTGAGGAGAGCAATCAGGATTGAGCAGAGACACAGAGTAGCATTTCCTTTTTCCTGCTGTTGCTGAGGTTTTCCCTTTCCGTGTCTCACTGTGGATAGCTGCAGCACTCTTCCCCTGGTACCCTGCTGCATAGCAGGTTAGGCAAGAGTGTCTCTCTGTCCTGCTGACTCAGACAGGAGAGAAAAAGGTAAGAGATGACAGATGTGGTGAGGCAAGAGCAGAAGGTATGCAGGGGCTGTAGGGTAGGTGTCAGGAGGTGAGGCAAAAACCAGGACTATGAACATGTGGCACAGGAGTGAGAAGCAGAGGGGGAGGTGCTGGGCGTAGGATATGCAGTGAAGGAAGCAGAAGGAGTTGCTACAGACACAGAGGGTGCAGGTGGATGACTGCATGATCACCCATAAGGACACACAGCAGAGAAGCAAAGGCTTACATCCATAGGGTACAGATGGACCAGCAGGCAAACACAAGCAGAAGGGGAAGGTCCAGTGGGAAGGATGTAAAACACTGTTTATTCACTCTACTTTCTACTCAGAGCCACAGCCAAAAGCAAAGCAAAATGTCAGTGATGACAGAGGTGAAAATGTATGATATATAGGTGTGAACAGTGTGCCAGTGATGCTGAGAAGGTGCATTGGTACAGGCACCTGCATGGAAGTGTGTGGCATTGCTGTTCCATCACTTGGAATTTGGGCAGCGTGGGGTGAGTACTTCACATCTAGCAGGACTGCAAGAGGCAGACAGGACATGAGTCTCCTCAGGCCCTCTCTCCTTCCAAGGAACAAAACATTTCAGAATTAAAATGGTATTTAAGACCATCAGACCAGGAACAAAGACAACTTCAGGTGATGCACTGTTCATACCATCCTAGACATATGTCAGTAGGCATGCAAATTTTAATGGGATTGGCTCTGCCTCTCAGATGAACTGGTAACTCCTGAATTTCACTTTCTAATTATACTCCCAGTCACTTCAATACTCTTGTGAAGAGCTTAAAGCCCTTTGACTCTTGTCTCCTCTAACACTGGCCATAGCATTTTACAGGAGAGACCATATTTTTGGGACATGTCTGGTACAATAGGGACTGGACCCTTGTAGAAATCAATCAGCTTTCTGAAAAACACAGTTAAATGTTTTCCACCTGCACCACCAACATCTCTCAGTCCCTGGCTCGAAGGTCAAGTGTCCACTCTGCATCAGATAGCCTGATCTTCACAGACTGCATTTACTCTTATAAAGGTCAAACTGGTAGCACAGCTATTTCCCCTCAGAATTTTCTGTGATCCTGTGTTACCTCTGCAAATCCAGAAGTCATCTCTCTCTCTCTCTTTTCTGAACTCTGGCCTATCAGACTTGGCAGTTGTCTCATGACTTATGGGGATGAGCCCCTGAAAAGTTCCTCTCATTCGTGAAAAGGTCAGGTGCACATAAACCCACACACAAACACATGTCCACAGAAACACACGCAGATGCCAGGATTCACAGATGCACACACAGCTTCCTAGCTCTGCACTGCTGTTTTCAGCAAGGACCACTCAAAGTGTTTAGCCCGACACGCTGTGATGATGATGTAAACGGAAAAAGAAAAGCCCTTCACCTGTGAAACTAATTAATAGTCAACAAACTTGCTTCAAGGTAGGAGAGCTGGCACTGGAGGCGAGAGGCTGTCCCGGGGAGGCAGGAGCCCGGCACAGCTGCTAGGTGGCAGCAGCCATTCACCAGCGCAGGGCTGCGGCTCGCCCAGGTGGCTGCCGGCTTCAATGCCCGCAGAATTTGATGCTCGTCAAAGTGAGCCACTCTTACAGCCCCCACTACAGCCAAAGCGCTCAAGGCTGCTGCTGTCGCTGCCCATCACGGGAGCATACATAAACATGAAAAGAAAGCCATCCTGGCTTTTAAGGCACGCCACAATTGGGGTTGCAGCTTTTTAAGGGGATGTAGCTGAACAGACACCTTCTGATGATGCTGATGAAATCTCGCCTTATCAGTAGGCAGGGAGGCTGTGTCCTCCTCCACAGCTATTTCAGGCCCTTTATCACCCCCTATCAAGGCGAATACTTCTCTTCCAAGGGCTTTTCAAACACCTCCTAATTAGTCTCCCCAAACCCATAAGCAAAGCAGGGGAGCCAGAGCCTTGTAGCAAATGAGACTGAAACTCTGTGAACAGCTCCAATTTAAAAGCAACCTTCACTGCAGCACGTGGAAAGTGCTGCAGCAGATTTAGGGGCACTTTTAAGGATGCCAGTTGAATATTATAACCTCGTTATTCATATAATTAATACTGCAACTACTACTGAATTCCATGCGTTATTTATAGAAGCATTATATTCCAGTTATTTTCTGCAGCTCTTGTCTCTTTGACATGCAATAGATTTTCTTATGGAGTGTAGGCCTGCATCACCAAGGATCCATGGGAAAGGCAGACTTTCAGCAGAACATGGTTAAATATTCTGGGCCATTTAACAATGAGGTGCTGTTGAACACAGCTTGAAAATTGAAGGACAGAGATTCAAACTGCTCCATGTCAGACAGCCTCCACAATATCCATTTGCTTGCTGCAAACTACAAGAGCCAGCAGTTACGTACAAGTCTTGACCCTTCTTGCCTATTTCTGGCATGAAGAGCAGGGAAGCAGTAAAGAATATTGACATCAAAATCAAGTAATTAGGCTTCAGGGTTAAGATCACTCACAAATGACTGGAGGTCTATCAATTCTCCCTCAGTGAAAATGGTTTGGTCAGTTATTACGTTGAGTTGGCTTAGTTCATGCTTGGGAAGGTTTCTTTGCACTATAATAAAAAAAGGAGTGGGTTTTCAGGAAGAAATACTATTTTTTTTTTTTTTTCTCTGCAGGTAGGGAAAAACCACTCTTGGCCTCTGCAGGGAATTCAGCAAGCTCAGTGTGAAGGTGGTGTAAGTGTTGTTTGTGTCTGCTCCACTTAACAAGAATGGTCATAGTTGCTCTGGGCTTCTAGGTCTTCAAATAAGCATACAAAGTGAAAACAGCACGGTTAGGTGCTGTCCTTCCCTGCTCCAGGAGCACGAAATGTTCCCAGAGATGTTCACTTTAGCCCTTTGATGTAGGGAGAAAACTGGACCAAAACCATGCCTTCTATTTCTAAAGAAAACCAGAGCAAAGACTGAAATCAAGCTCTGGACCCTTCCTACCCACAGTATTTAACAGTTAACTCCTTCTCCCCAAGTTCTGCACCACCCAACTAGCACCTTCAAAACCCAGCTTCCCACAGAGGGGGCTAACCTGACTACCTAAGTAGTGTGGATGGAAGCTTGTCTGTGTCATGTGGCCTGACCCCTGGCTCTCTTCTGTTTCACAGGATAGGACACAAAGACTCCTCTCCTAAGTGTTTGCTTTGTTTGTTTCCACACTAGTGGGAACACTGTCACTTCAAAGGCCCTGCAGAGAAAGGACCTTTAAAGAAAAGAAAGACATTTTACTTCAGGAAAGTGTAACACTACAACAGGGGAAAACACTTGCCAAGCTGTAAGACAGGAGTGAGTTTTAAGACCCTCTTATCCTTGTTATTAACCAAGGCAGATCCTTCATGCACTTTTGTGGATGAATGACATTTTGGGCTTCTTAACTTCCCCTCATACAGTAAAAACTGTATGGGGATTCAGGCTTACATAGGATCAGGGCAGGGCAGAACATTCATTCACAGACATTTGAGTTTTGCAGAGAAAATTCCCTTGCAAAAACCATCAGTTTGCTCCTTTGCAGTGGTGGAAATCGCTCCCTGTCCCCATGCTCATTAAAGATATTGTGAGGTGCTATTCTTTGAGGACTGCCTGCATGTTGATCCTGACTCACTGCCTCCACAGAGGCTGATCACTTTGTTTTACTCTACTCACTGTCCTTCTGCTACAGGGTAAACTTAATATTCATTTAATGTGCCTGATCCTTTGTACATCTGTTCTAGGCAAACAAAGCTCTTTCGCTCCCCACCTCCCCTCAAACTTTTCCCAAAACCAACATGCTGAGGTTTGCTGCCAATTCAAACATAGATGCCAGGTAGATGAGTTATGAAAATGGCTAACACTGCAACATGAAAGAGTATTCCTCCACTTAACTCCTGCCTAGTTAGCTAAACAGCACTTGATCCATGTAAATAGAGTTGCTGTCTGTTCCTAAGACCCACAGTTAGTTCCTAGTGAGCCTGCTGGTTAATTTTCCCCACCCAGTCTGGACTGTTTAAGTTATAAATTACATTAAATAAAACTAAAATCCTGTTGGGGCTACTAATATATCATTCATTAAATATTATGTAAAACAGCAGAGATACACATTTTCTGTTAAGCCCAGACACGTTACTAATCCCTGAAGAGATCATGTGTGATATCGCTGGATGCAGGCATGCTGCCTAGATTCCCCCTGAGGACAACTCATCCATCCTCCCACCATCTGTCGGCACGCTGGGGTTCCTCTGTCACACCTAGGCAGCCAGCTCTGGGCTGTGGATTCTGCTCTGTGCCTCTGACACTCTGTCTTAAATGGGCCTTGGTGCCCTCCCTGACACGCTGCAGAGGAGCTTGCACCCCCAGACCTCTAAATTTCAGACTTCTTCAAGCCACAGGCTTGAGGCAAAGTCCCTGGAGCGTCATTAAACCTGCACTCCGAGCAGATTAGAGATGCATCCGCATTTGTCCTTCCCTGTGCTCCCCTGAAGGGTAAGTTTCATGAAAAGCCGGAAACTTTGCAAAGTGCAGCGGAGCTCATCTCCATCTATTCCAAGTAACCTCTCCATCCAGTCAAACACCTCAGCTGTCATAAAGGAACAAATGGAGCCATGCACGACCAGTGAGGAGCAGAGAAATAAAAGCACCTAAACTTTGGGCAGGAAGTTTCTGTTGTTATTTCTGAAGTGTGTTTAGCATGGAGACATATTGTACATTTAGCATAAGTCCCCGGGACCCTAACGAGCTCCTAATGTACCCCATACTTCAAGGGTTTTCCAAAGAGACCAGTAACTTAGCAACAGTAGCAAATCCTTGACAGACATAATCAGTATTTGTGCTGCAGCTTTAGGCTTCCCCTCTTCTCTCCCACTAAGTGGAAGGTGGTTTTGTCTGGGATTTCTTCTCTGCTTTGTCATTGTTCTTTTTCTTCTTAGGGGTTTCTTCAGTGTATTTTTCCTTTATCCTTTCTGTTCAGTAAAGCAAAGACCCACCACCAGCAGTTTGCAAGGAGCAGAGTTCTTGGGGCCTGGAGCTACCAAGATTCTCCCATGAAGAATTCTGTTGCACTGGGGAGTGCAGAGGTGGCTCTCTGGGGATGCCACAGGCAAACCAGAGCTGGTGAAAGCAGTGATTTTCACATGATAGCAAACTAGGCAGTCACCAGGGCCAGCAGTGGATCCTCAGGGACACCAGCTAGAAGGTCATGAGCAATGACGGCTCTTTGCTGTGGCTCTCAGCCAGGGGAAACTGAATCACCAAACTCCAAAGACATTTGCTTAAAAGTACAAAGCAAATATTGACCACTAATTACTTCTTGAGGGCATATGAGGCATTAGGCTCCAGAGGAATACGAGGTCCTTCTGAGGCAGGCTCTGCACTCTTCTCCAGTGGCTGCCATTTGGCGCCCACCATGTACAAAGATTTTGTCTTCCCTGCCCACATCTCCTGCCTAGGTCCCCTGCCTTTTTACTAATTGCAGGACTAGCACTGGTTTTGAAAGCAGGTTGCTTTACATCCCAAGCAAAGAACATGAAAAACTGATTCACATTCACAAGAAATTTCTGTACATCAGAACATCAGTCTATTAGGTGTTTAGGAGGACAACCCATTTTAGTAACACTGAGAAATCTCCAGAATGCTAACCTGATGTGCAAGAGTGAAATGAGTTGTCCAGTATCACAGAAGGCCTGAGAGCAGGAGACAATCTATTTTGAAATAATTTATATAAACCTTATTAACATTCTGTAATGGCTACACTGTAAAAATACACAAGATGAACAACCAGATTTGAGCTAAAAATCACCAAACAGCTGTTCTGGACCTTGATTAGTACAGTTGCAGCAACCAAAGGAACAAAACAACCAGTTCTGTAGGTCCAAGTTTAACTGGAATGTAACAGACACAGCATACCAATGTCTTTTTACTCCCCAGTGTTGAAAGAATGAAAGGTTGATATTGGAAGAAAAAAGCATTTAACAAGGACTTCTTGATCCAGCAGTGGTCTTTGAAATGTTTAAGAATGGTCAACTTAGTCTAGGAAAGCCTGATATATAAAAATGTAGCATCATACCCACATCTCTTGCATTTATAGCAAGAGAAATGGACTAGGCTTATACATTCACCTTGTGAATTTTAGAGAAGTCAGAGGAATAAGCAAAATTTCAACCACTTAGAGCCAACCAATCTTATGTAAAAAATATCAACAGACTGAGCATGGAAAATGAATGAAGAAATATTTGGCAGGAGGAGGAAAAGACTTTCTTTAGGGTGGCTGTCCAGGCAGTACATTGGAAGTATATTTTGGGCTAACTCAGCTGAGACACTCCTGAAAAAAACCCAAAAATTTCTCTATATGCAAAGCATGCTCACCACGATGCATCAAAGCACCCACCCAGAGGTCCACAACCACACAGGTCCCCAGCACAGAGATCTGAAACTCAGCACAGCATAGACAAACCAGTGGGCTGCAGCTCTCAGCTAATGGGATCTCCTGCACTGTGCTGTACAAACCCACCTCAGCACCATGAAGTAACAAGACAGGTCCGAGGCAAGATACAAAAGGATTAAATCTGCTATTCTAAGTCGTTATTTCAATGACTCCAAACTGTCATCACAAACTCATAGACAAAGGAGGGGCATGTAGACACTCTTGACCCCTGTGAGAAACCTACTGGAACTGCAGGGAGCTATCACAGTGATTTGTCCTTCCTTGGTTTTTATTGCACATATCTCAAGGCAAGGCAAGTCCCAGAGCCACCCACGTTGTAACTTTGGCCTACAGCATCAGGCAGTTAGGTCTCTGAGAAGCATGAGAGAATCATTAACAGCGTCACTTTCTCTCACAGTCAACCTGGCTTTACCCAACCAGAAATGTCTGCAGGAAAAATCTGAAAATCCCATTAATGGGGATAATGATGCTTACCTCCTGTACAGAGTGCTTGGAGATTCATGGCATGGAAAATTCTGTTAGAGGCAGGTATTTATTAAATCCTTCTAGTTTCTCGTATCGAGGATCCATACTACAGCCCTATACTTGGACATAATTTCCACTACCATTAGAGTAAACAAGTCTATGCCACATGGTTTAATATCTGTGGCTGTCACATCTACCCTGCAGACCAGATGTAGATCTCCTCAATAGTCTGTGCCCACACCTTAATGAGCAATGATCTTTTCTCTCCTGCCTTTCAAAATATGTCACCTCACATTACGGGATGAGACAAACAAGTTGTAGCTCTCAGGTGAAATCCAGACCCCCTTGGAGTCAATGGCTATGTCTTTCTGATGTAAACAGGGACAGGATTTCATTTTCTGCCTGAAATTCTCTTTGATTAAAAAAAGCACAGTTTGGTTTGGGTTTTTTATGTCTGACTTTAAGAGCTGAAGGAGTCCTGAAGCTAAGTGATGAAACAGTGCTAAGAAGTTGCGGGGCTGTTGTCACCTGGGACCAGCTGCCCCAATTCTGGTAACCAAATAATCTGCTTATTTGACATTTCTGGGGTCTCTGTACAGTCTCTCATGATAGATCTCTTCCTCCTTCTTGAATAAAGCTCAGTAAAACATTTGACCTTTTGCAGCCTTTAGAGTTTCATTGTGTTTTTAAAAAGGAAAGCAAAGCATGGAAAAACATCTGGGGAAGAAAAAATTCTCTCATTTGGATAACACACTCTCATTTAGTATAAAGAAAACAGGCTCAGAGAGGCCCACACATATGATTTCCAATTCACAATAGAGTGCTGTAAAAATTACTTCATTCCTAAATGTTCAGGGCACCTCCCAAGGAAGACACTAAACTAGAAAGAACCATCAGGGACAAATTATTATCTCATCTGGAAACTGAAGTTCCTTGTCCAGTTTCTATCAAAATTGACAATGAATTCAGAAGGTTTTGCCCTAGACCCTTCACAAAACCTGCTGCGCAGCTCAGCATAAATCTCAGCCACTAATCCGGGGGCATACAAGCCGACAATATTGAAAGGAAAGTTGAAATCACAACAGAAAAGCCAGGGAATAACCGGTGAGGGGAATTAGGGGAGGCGGAATTGTAGGAGTAGGATGTGCTGCAGGGTGGGTGTCGAGGTGTGTTCAGCAGAGCTGTGTATGTGTGGAACCTGCACTGTGCTTGCCTTTAGTCTGCAGTAGCTGTCGAGCTGTCTCTCACTTTTTACGAGCACTAGAATTCACTAAGCCCAGAGAGATAAAAGTGGTGAATTAAAAAGCAGTTCTCTTTGTTTGGTTTTAAGGCAGGGTATAAAACACAGGTCTTGCTGGAACTTCATGCCTCTTGCTGCTTGGGAGGCAGCCACATCAGTCTCAGTGCCTTTCTGATATCTGCCATCAAACTAATTACCTGCCTAACGGGAACTGAAATAGATTTCCATTCTCTTGATGTGTAGGAAGGCGAGGAAGTGTGTGCAGCATGCAGGAGGGTGTGGGGACTGCATCAGGTGGGAGAGTCCTACAAAAGGGGCCTAAATGCAAGAACTTTTAGTGGCAGAATGAGAGACCTAAACCCAAAATAGACACCTGATAATTCTGCTGGTTTGGCAGCAATTAAAGACCCAAGAGTAAGATGTGAAGTTCTGCTTGATTTCTCAAGTATCAAGCTGCTTGAATCCAAGAACTTGTTCAAGGACCATCTTTAGCATTAATCCTGTAGTTAGATACATGACTGAAAAATTCCTTAGATGCTAATGCTCTTACAGTAGGATACTTCTGGAAACAGGAGTTATATCAATAAAGTGGATCATTATTGCAATTAATTTCACTGAAATACAATTGAAACAGAATGTAACATCAAATCCCCATCTGCTCGCCACAAACAGCTAAGCCAGTCCTAAAAACCCCTAAAAATAAATACCTGCTTATAGGCTGAGGCAGATTTTATTACAAAGAGCGTGAAGGGGAGGTGTGGAAAAAAAGAGAGTAGAACATACTCTTGAAATGCCATGAGCTTCTCTCTCCATCCCAGCTGGTTTGCCAAAGCATATTCTTGAGATGACAAGGACTATTTTCTATTTTTTTTTCTTCAGGATTAAGTAGAACAAGTGCCTTTGCTCACATGTGCCTTTGCCCATATTGGTTAATTAGAAATACCCTCTACGTAGATGTATCTTTTTCCAGTCCCTTGCTTCTTAGCAAATAAAAAATCTATTTTGGCTTCCTTGCACTGACCCGTTAATTGAACTAATATGGGTTTTGTTGCTGTTCTTTGTTTTTAAATAAGCAATTTTGTACTTGCAAATTTTAATTTCCCACATGGCAAAACACTTCTGAATATTGCCAAATCCCAGGCACTAGGGCTAGAGAAAATATATCTCTGCTTTCCCACACCCAGTTAAAAAAAAAAAAAGGTTTCATCAAGCATCCCTGCTGACCAGCCCTTTGCTGTGTGTGACATTCTGTTGGTTTCACGTGAGAGATCAGGTTGATGTGCTATGCTCAGCCTCTCATTAATTCCATTATTAAAGTTATAGAGACCTGAGATTATGAACCTGTTACCTGCATAAAGCCCAGGTAATTTCTCTCTTTCTCTCTCTCTCCCCCTCCCCCTAAAAATAGAGAAGAATCTTATTATTTGTACATAGGCTATTTTATAGTAGGCTTGCAAAATTCTGGGAGAATATTCCTTTATTGACAGAGTATTGGGTGGGGGGTTTTTGACTCTGTATTATCTGCACCATCATGGTGCAGAGGGAGAAATCTCTGAGACCTGAGTTGGCAATTTTTTTAATGACAGTTTTATGTGCTTATTACTCTTGTTTTTTTGCCAGGTTTGTTAGGCAGGGAGTAGGTAACAACTTGCAATCTTGTCCATTGGCATGTATACATGCATTAATGGGCCAGATGGAGCTGCAGTGATTTTAGCAGCTGAGGGTCTGGACTATTATGTTTATACAGGTCAGGGGAGAGAGGGAATACACAACTAATTTAATATAACTTTAGAGCCACAATCTTCACTAAATTGGACATAGGACTCAAAGTGAAGAAGAAAGAGAAAATCTGGCTCCTTCTCTTGGCTCTGCCACTGATCTAGTTTGCAATTGTAAGCAATTCTATTTACCCCATCTGCAACATGATTGTAATGTTTCTCATAGCCTCTGTACAGAGATCTGAAATGGAGATCCATAAATGATTTCTCAAATTTATCTTAAATTTTATTTTCCTAAAACTTCAGATATGTAAGCTTCCCCTTCCATGTGTTTCTTTTTAATATTTCATAGTGTGCTTATTTTTTTCCTCAGGTAGGCTTGCTTGTAACAATTGACAGATTTTAAGATCTTCTGTTTAAGGTATGTATTGCAATAATTTTGCCTGGACTGTTATATTATATACATTATATTTTAAACAAAAGATTTAGATTTCCTTATTTTTCCCTTGAAATTTTTAAACTTCTGAATAGAAATTTATTACTGTAGAATTTCACCAGCTATTTGCTAGAGTAACAGATGCAGAGAGCTTTATTAAACATGTATGGTTTGTGGCATCTTGCCAACGTTTTTGTGCTGAAACACAAACTAATTTGAGGTTTACATGTAACTTGTTATCAAACTGTATCAATAAACTGTAGTTTTTATATCCATAGAATATAGTGATATGTCCAAACCAATGCAAATCAACACTATTTCTTTTAAAATTCCTAGCAATATTCTGTTTCTTTGTGTCTTCTGGATCACAATTTCAACCCTGCTACTCAATACATATTGTCCACGTCATCCAAATTCACAGCTTCCTAAAATCTCTTACCTTTCCCTTAGTGATTTCAACAAATCAATACAACTTCATCCAAAACTTGTCCTTGCTTCTGTCCCCTGTCTCTGATCCTCCTAACACTGAGGGGGTAGAAGGAGAGGGAGTGAGAGAGAGGGATGGCCCTTCTGTAATATGGGTTGCAACCACTAAGCCTATGACAAATTTGAAGTAGCCTGAAATAATTTGTGCTCACTGCATGAAAAACTGATTATCTTGATGACAATTTTCTGAATGTGTGTGTTGATTTAACTCAAAGACTGCTGTTTCCTTGAAGGGAAAGGCAATACAGCAGATGAGGTGACTTTTTATCAAATACTAAAGGATTATGCAAGGAGTATTATGCTCGGTTCTGGCTGACCCCAACTCATTCCAGTCCTACTGAACTTCTTTAAGAATAATAAAATCTTTAGCACTGAAAGATCCATCACAGCAAGAGCAAAATGCAGTTCATCAAAAAGCAGAAGACAATTTTCTTGATAAAAGGGACAGACTCCAGAATCTGTCAGAAAACAGACCTTTTTAAGTCCCCTTTATAAGGCACGTGATTTCAGGTTAGACAGCTATAGCTCAATAATTACATGTATAAATACACAGAATTTTTTGCCTGAAGAGGCTGTGACATCACTATGAACAAAAGGAAGTCCTGGAACCTTATAGATTTTCCAAATAATCATTACTAATACAAAGAATACTATAAGACCAGGGACTAGTTTAATATGGGTAAGATCAGGAACTCTGTCAGTAAGAAGCTGATACATGAAATTTGAAACCAAACAAGTGCCAGAGACATCAGAAACAGAAGAGAAACAAAAGTCTTAGAAAGTGGCCAGTCATTCCCAGACAGTTTTTCAGCCTCTTGAACAGCAGTCTTCTGCCATAAAATGCTGTGCTAAGCCAAGGAAGCCAAATGCATTTTAATTGTATTAAATGTTGATAGCAAAATTACAGTGGGATACATATATGAAGAAGAACGTCAAGTTACAGGGCCAGATTTTTGGAAGAAAAGGCCAAGAGCAGTAAGGACAGCAACAGGAGGAAGACTTTACCTGTGTCTGTAATGAGCTCATTTGGCATTTATCTGCAAACCCCCATATGCATTAGCATATACACACTTTTGACTATAATGGCCATTATAGTATCTCTTCATCTATGATGCATTGTTCAGATACTTTTCTCAAAAGCAACCTTCATTAAGCTCATTTGTCTGAAATAGCCAGAATACTGAACAGCTGCAAGATCCCACACATTTGTCAAAGCTCACAGAAAAATATGAATGTCTTAACGTTGTGTTATTTGAGAATTGATATGTTATTATACTGTCTTTAAGGCTTTATTATAATGCATGTGCTCAAGAAAGGAGAGTTAAAACTAAATAGTCATTCTTAATTTGGGGATTTCATTTAAGCTAAGCTGTAAAACACTAAGATGGGCAAATGCTGCCATTTCCTTCAGTGATCATTTAGGTGGATGTAATTTATATACTTGTGTTTTTATGTGCATGAATGGTGGGTGACAAGAGCTCTGTAGCAGGAAAACAAGAACAAATCTTGAGAAAGCTATAAGGTTCAAAACAACAACAAAAAAACCCAGTACCCTAAAGTACCCCGTACTTTATTTTTTATTTTCTTTATCCTCTTGATGCTTTTTTGGCTGCCTCCTTTGACTCTGCATTGTGCAAACTGCATTCATTCTGTGTTCTTATCAGATGCCAGATACATTATATTGCCACTTACAACTGTTTTCTGACCAAGTTAAAACAACATATCAGCCCTAAATGGGGTTTCAGCAAAAAAATCTCATACAAACAAGTTATTCTGACCTACAGAGGTGCCCTTGGAACCACTAAACTTCTAGTCCTTGATACTATGTCACTCAGACCTACACCCTGGAAAACTGAGGTGGGTTTTCTCATATTACTGTGAAACTGTGTGGCAGAAGGTATGAAGTGGAAAAGTCTTCCACAGATCTGATGGTCTTAATAACCATAGCATTTGCCATTCTCCTTGCATTTCTGTTACTATAGTTTGGGAGAAACAGATTCAGTTCACACCTCCCTTCTGAATCTTCAATATTTATTTTGATTCTTTATGTTAATAAATAAATAAAATCCAGAGCCTTAGTTGCAGTATAAAACAGCACAATTCACTGCTGGGGCATAGAATTGATATACTAGATATTTCTCATTTATTAGTTTCATTCCTTTGCCTAGTCTTCTGCAGTAATATTATTATTTCCCATGAGGGTCACATGAGATTTTTTTCCCCTTGCTTGCTTTGTACGTGTCTTTCTCTGTGTGCTTATTTATTTAATAGGCATTTTCCCCCTTTATCTGCTACGTATTTAAAGCTTTCACTATACCCATTTGATCTGAATACATTGGCTATGTACAGCCTGTGCAACCAGGTCTGCTCTTAATGGTGTATTTACACCAGGTTTTCACACAATACCAAAGAGATCCATAACCAAAGTGATTTAGAAGATGATTTCAATGTTCCTTTCCCCAGAACTGCTCTCCCTTTCTCAACAAGTAGGAAATGGCACTGAAGGGAAAGGATTTGCTTGCAACTCTGCTGTAAAAGCACTTTTCTCTCCTTCAAAGCAATCTCCCTGAGGGGCAAAAATTAAAGAAGGCTCTCAGAACAGGTACTTACTTTAAGAATAGGCCTTTTTGGCTCCTGTCAGAAACACAACGCTAGTTCACAGACTTGTCTTTACAATGTACAGCTCCCTCCCTCACCGGGTCTACTCAGGAAACACAGACACCCTGAGAGTAGCTGCAGCCCTTCTCTCTCTTGGCTCTGTCCTGGAGGGCAATGGGGAAAGTTGAGCATGGCCAAATTCTGGCCATCCCACCTCCCTGCTCTCACTGTGGAGGAGTGGCACACAGCCCCAGTGCACAACTTGACCAAAACTTGGTATTGCAGGTACCGGGATGCCATGAGCCCCTTCAAATTTGGCACTGAGAAACAATTGTGGTGAGAGGAAATTACTGGCAAATCTGGCCAAGTGCTGAGGGGCAGCATTTCAAGGAGACCAAATCAAGACTCCAGTGTTCTCTCTATTAGCAAAACTTCATCACCATCTGCCCCACGCCCCACCCCTGTTACATGAGTGCAATGGACAACACAGAAATTATTAAAGGCTTCACTTAGCTTTGTTTGGCAAAATGGCTATGGGGAGCAAATGCTTTTATAGTTTTTAACAGAACTGAAACATCCTCATACGATTTTGTAAACTGGCATATAAATGCAGTGAAGGCCTCTAAGGCTCTGTCAACTCAAGTGCCACAGCAAAACATCTGCTTAGATACCACTCTGCCTTACGTAGCTGAAGACTCAGGTTTTGACAAGACTTAAAGAAGTGCTGTCTGGAAAGCTTTTAAAGCAGAATCTTTGCTCCAACCACGGTGAAAAGGTCAAGTGCTTTTTCTTTACCTCCTTGCCTTTCAGAGTCTAAACCTTTCAGGTCTAAACCACAGAGATCTCCATTTTAAGTTTCTACTTGCCTCATTTAGCAACATCACGCCTTTTGTCAACTCAGGAAATTTTTTGGTTTTCAATAATGAAGGAAGACTTAAATGCAAAAGCTAATCTCAGCCCTGAATGAAACCAAGATATTCTCAAGGGAGTCTTCTATCCCTTTTAATCTAGGAGAAGAAATGAAAATAACAAGCGTAGTAGCCTAACGGAATTTAACGGAAATAACCAGTCTAAATAACATTTTGCCCTCTTTCCTACTTCACAGAAAACAGTCAGTTAGTCAAAAATAACATTTTGTGTTTGCTGACAGTCCCAGCAAGATCTCCAAACTCACTCCCTCCTCCAACTGAGAGCCAGTAGGCAAAGTTGACTCCTCTAGGAAGAGCAGGCAGTTGGTCATCCCATCACAGTCAGAAACAGCAGCAAAGCTGCCCGTATGCAGCTGCTACCCACTCCCCACTGTTGTACTCAGCACGTGGCAGTCAAGACTGGCTTCTTCTGGTTGCACTCTTCAAACTGTTGAAGAGCAACCACCAGCCAGACCCTGTCTCCCCACCTCTCAGGCTGGGAGGCAAAAAAAGTGCTCAGATTATGGAAAATGTATGGGCACCCAGGTCCTACTTGGGTGCCTGACATCCATCAGCTTCACCCGGTATCTTTTCAGGTTGTAGGAATCTAGAGAGGCGTCTTCTGAGGGACCTTATCAGTAACTGTCAATATAGTCTGAAAGGAAAACAAAGGTCACTTCTCAGAGTCACCTTCAGCAATTTTTTCCCACTCCAGGTTTGAACAAGTCACCTGCAGGAAAATCGAAGCACTCTCCTATGTCTCCTGACACACATAGTTCTTTAACTGATGCTTTTTCTAACAGGTTGTGTTATAGGCTTTACATATCTGTAAGTCCTTTAGAAATAATAGACAGGACAAGTTAGACCCATTTTGCCCGGCCTGTAGGAAAAGATTTCCATCACTGAAATTCCTGTAATAAATCTTGTTTTCTGCAAGAACACTGCTGCTGAGCACTATTTGTCAGTGTGGCCAGGGGTCTTCACTAATTACAAAGCTGCTCTTCAGCTCTTCAAAGCTCTTCCTTTACACCCCTAGGAAGAGATTATCAGCAATTCATGGAGAAGGGGAACTTCTTCTGTATGTATCCTCACTATTTACTGAGCTCTTCACCAACCATTCACATATCAAATTTTGTACATGACATGCCAGATAACAGAGGCAAGCCAAAAGGGAAGAGCATACACAGAAGTTGTCAGCATGTTGTCTTCTATTTCCTTTAGCCAAAAACCTCATGAGGTGGCTGTGTTGTGCATTAGAGAGAGCTTTAGACAAACAGCCTTTCTTGCGGAAGGGGTTTCTTTGAGCCTATCTTAGAGTTCACGTTGCAGACCAGATCAAAAGATGTTTTCCTCTATTTTAATAGAGAAATCTGAGACAGATTATATCAGGAAAGAAAGAGAGTAAAAGAAAGACGGAAAGGTTACTTGGCAATTAGGCAATCTTGATTATTTCCTTCTTGTCTTGCTAAATCTTTCAGCTGGCTATTGGGTGGAAATGATTTTCTATTCTATTTGGCAGTGGCTTCACAGCTAATTTGGTTTCCGTCTATCTACCTAATCCATTTTATCTATCAGTTCTAATTCAGTCCTATCCCCGCTTTTATTTGCATGCTTCCCCTAAGCATAAACAACAAGAAGTATATTTTCTTCTTATATGGAGGAAAATTTGGCTTTTTTTTCAGGTGAAAGGCGTAAGAGCAAGAGAAAGATGCTTTTAGTTCACACTTTCACTGCACAGGGAGGTCACACAAGGATACAGGTACCCTCTTTGACAGAGCAAGGATTTAATACCCTTTTCTTCATGCACCAGAGAACTCCAATATACAGATCCAAGTCACTGGGAATGCTGTGTCATCTGTGTCACTCTACCTGATCAAGCATATAATGCAGCTACACACGGAAGTTATACAGCCTCACAGAGAAGTTAGTAGCTCTCCCAGGAATGTGAGCATCAGATCAAAGCCTTTGAAATGGGCCATGCATCCAAGGGACAGATGGAGAAGACAGAGGCAGATAATGGCAATGTGTCCCTCGATAGCTATTTCCCTGAGCAGGTCTGTTGCCAAGTCTTCAACCAATGGGCATTTCTTCAGTTATGAGGGCTCACTTCCAGACAGGGAAACTCCAGTCCCCATGGTACACCTGTGACAAAGCCATAAATGTGCAGGCAACTCAGGCACCTGGACAAGTATTTCTCATCATCATAGGAAAAATATTCTTGTCAACACACCCACTGGACTTAGCAGCTTTCTTCACACGAGTCAGGTTCACCCTCTCTTGCCCTATACATTACAAGAAGCATCAAGTCTCAGGGCAGAAAAGTTTCAAGTGCTTAATCAAAACTCTGCTGTGATTAACAGTGTGCTTTTCATGGCCTTGGAAACCCTGTGGCTCACAATGTGCATGGTAGCCAGGATCACAAGGCCCTTATTTCACATCTGCTATGTGCTGCAGCACATCTGCCATTTACAACCAATGATATATGAATCACTTCCTCCCTCTGGTGTAAGAAGCAACTTGAGGTCCTCAATTTAAAAGGAGCAGAAGCACAAGGTATTACATTAAGCCTTTGATTCATAATTAAGTAAGCCTTGAGACTCATCTGGGAATTTTGCCAGACAACTTTACACACTAGAACAGGAACTTTGAGAAACTCATTTATGGTGTCACCCTGAAAACTAGAGGCATCTCCAGGATGCAGTCTCCCAGAGCAGGAGCTTTTCTTCTGTAGAATGACCTCTTTCTCATAATAGTAGCCAGCCACTGCTAGAGACACTTAGACAAATCAGATCACAGAAAAAGCAAGAAGATTAAATAATTCCACCTATTGCTATTCCATCTATCTAAATAATTCCACCTGTTGGCTTCAGTGCATTCCTGAGAACCTGAGTAAGAAAAATGCTGTGGCGATCCTTGCCCCATCCCTTGCTAACTTGTTTTTTGAGATGTCCTTCTTCCTTGTTCAGAGCCCTAACGCCTTAAACACTCTCTCTTGTTTTGCTGGGACTGCTGCCTTCGTTAGAAAGATTTTCAGCTTTGATTAATTATTGAGCCTGTACTGCTGAGGGCTTTCTATTCTCCAGTTCTCATTACTGATGCCTTGCAGCTTGTGTGCTTCACTGGTCCCATTGCAGGATTTGATGGATGCACCCGTGAAGTTTTCCTGCCTGCAAAGCCAGTCTTGCCTTTTGCTGATTTTGTTTGGTGGGCAGGGAATTTCGCCCTTGGCTACAGTGAGCAGTAAAGCATACGCACTGGGCAAAGTGTTATTGTTATTACCACGGTGGAAGCAGCATGAAATTCTTGCTTCTTTGCTTTCTGCATTTTCCCCCTTTAAATCTGTTTCAAAAATTCTCCCCAGCGGCCATTTTATTCTCAAAGTTGCTGCATCTTCTTACAGAAGATTCACCAATACATTGCTCTCTCATGGGAGACCAATATTCTTTCTGGTTGTTTGCTTTAATCTGGAATGAAAAGCTATGCATAGCAAAAATATGTTTTGTTTTGTTTATACTCCTTGTGCTTAGCCACATAATCATGGCTAGCATTGACCAAAACATTTTTCTTTATTTTGATGAAATAAAGCTCTTATCTGTGATAACTCAGACTTAAGACAAAGGTCTGAAGCTCTGTGAAAGAGGTAGCCTGATGGGAGTGCAGAGAGACTGTGTAGGTAGGTAGGTTCTGTGTCACAGCTTCCATGAAGCCCCAGAGGAAGAATTTTTTTACACTATGGGGGGGTAAAACACTGAAACAGGTTGCCCAGAGAGGTGGTGGATGTCTCATCCCTGGAAATGTTCAAGGTCAGGTTTGGACTCTGAGCAGCCTGATCTAGTTGAAGATGTCTCTACCTGTTGCAGGGGAGTTGAACTAGATGGTCTCTAAAGGTCCCTGCCAACCCAAACTGTTCTATATAATCAGACATTTATGAGGTTTTTTATTCTATTCCAGCATTAATGTGCATCTTATGCCCTGATAGCTCTGCATTCAAGCACCATGAATAAAGAATTGGTATTTAGGATCTGGCATGTTTGAAACCACTCAGGGCCTGATACAGCCCTGGGATGGCCAGACAGGATCCTGGGAAAGGGACTGGGATAGCTTAAGGCTTGGCTGGGACATCAGCCTGCAGTTGGGGCTCAGAATCAGTGCTGGTGAGGGTACCCATGGTCAGACGTAGCCCTGCAATGACTGGGCAAAGCCATGGTGAGGGAGTTGGGCTGCAGCCAGGCTGGGACATCAGCTGCAGGATGGAGGTCTGCATGAACAGTGTGCATGGCCAGGCACAGCTCTGCCTGAACCAGACAGGCACTCTGTGTATGATGTAGGTCAGGCATCAGCTGAATGGTAAAGGTTCAGTTTAAAAGCAATTCCCCCAGCAAAGGAGACTTGTCCTGCAGAAGCCTCTGACAGTGTTTTCTGAGGCACTCTGTCCAAGGCCACCAAAAGAAGCAGGGCCATCCTCACCTGCACAGTCTCAAAGCTGGCTCTGAGCCCCAGCAGCCAGACCTCTGTGAGGAGGGATGCTGTCAGCATCCCCTTCAATCTCCTCCTGCCTCTACCCTTTGTTAGAAAGGTCCTGGAGCAACTGTCTGTGGCCAGCTTGAAAAACTCATACATCTTTCACTTTGCAGCAACAATGGGAACAAAAAAAGAACTAGATGAAAGACTAAAATAAATAGCTTTGACACAGATAATCAGTTGGCTGTGCTTCAGCATCACCTGAAGTTGTGTAACTGTGTGGGCATGATCTTAGCAAATACAAAGGACTGAAGCCCAATTTAAGTACCACTGTGGATCAAGTCACTACTCCAAGGGCAGGAAAACACACACAGACAAGCAGTGCTGGATGACTTCTTAAGCCACAGAAACTCATTACCCCAAGCAGATGACATACATCCTGTCAGAGGTAAGAGTGGGCTCTCACATCCCGTCGCACCAACATGTCGGTATCCCACATGTACATGGACTCTTTGCTTTCCTTAGGACTTCCTAATTCAAGTATTCCTCCACCATAATTACCTTGGCTGCTTTTAACCCATCCTGAACTCTGAAAACAGTTTATCAGAAACATCTGTCTTGAACCTAATGTAAAGTCAGAGAGGGTGGTTAGGTTGTGATTTGTTTCCAAGGCAGGAAAGGAGTGTTATTAAAGCATTGCAAAGGCCAAAGATGGGGCTTAGATCCATCTGATATAGCACACCTCTAGTCTCCCTCCCAATGCTTGCTGTGACTATACCTGAGAAAAACAAGAAAACAAAGCCAACAGTAAATCCACAATCATTGAATCGAGGGACTGAGCCCTTTGCAATGTTTGCAGCAACATAATTTACTCCAACACTCCAGCACACAGCACGCTCAGCAAAAGCCTAGCACAACACACACACTGCATAGCTGCAAACACCAGAAACATGGGCTTGTGCTCTGCATGCTGTAAGCACAGCCTGATGCATGTGGAGAACCACAGCTGCCAGAACACAAGGCTCAGGAAACAGGTCCCATGCAACAGAAAAATCCCTGTCAATCAAAGCAAAAACCTTAATTTCCTCATTTGTACCTTGGTGGGTTCGGAGCAGCGCTGACCATAAAACCTGCACCTGACACTGCCCTTTGAACAGGCTCACAGGTCTGCACACAAATGGCTCCTCTCTGCTCAAGGAGTGATTGGAGCCCTGAGGATTCCCAGCCAGAGTAAAAGACTTGTAAATCCCCTGCCACCACCATTTCTGCACGAGAGCAGGATGACTGTGCCCTGCAACTGTGCGCTGACAAGGCTCAGCA
The DNA here is from genome assembly GCA_013399945.1 of Ploceus nigricollis. Lineage (NCBI taxonomy): Eukaryota > Metazoa > Chordata > Aves > Passeriformes > Ploceidae > Ploceus > Ploceus nigricollis. The sequence goes on along the minus strand of VXBC01003477.1, from coordinate 75,780 downwards.
TCTTTCTTTATTTTAAAGGCACATGGCAGCTTTCATCTGCAAGTCAATATTGGTGAGAAAGTCTTCTGGGATCCAAAATAAGTAGCATAGCTTTTCAGACACAGCAGCATTCTGATGGCATATTAAAAACCTATGTGAATCATAAATCCCATTTCTTTAGGAACTAAGTCCCATCAGGGCATAAGACTGAGGGGAAAATGAGCTATTCTGCATATAGCTAGGAGATGATGATGATCTATGTAGGTAAGACACAGACATTCTGTTGTGAATTTTTTGTGACTGTTGCTACTTTTTAAACAAAAATTTAAAATAATGGCTTAAGCTTCCCTGTCACACACCAGAGACAAAATGCTGCTACTATTAATAAAGGTGCAAACAAATTTTTTGCAAGCTCTGCATACAACTGCCTTACCCCGACTGAAGAATAAAAATGAACGACAAATTTCTTATACACAGGATAATCACATTGCTGAAGCAAACCTTGCCTCTCCTAAGGTTGTGAGCAAGCAAAAAGCTGGAGTGTGTGAGCATAACAGAGACTGAGTTGCTGTGTACTGAGCAGCAGGACAGAAGAATAGTTGATCTCATCCTCAGGAAAGCAAGCTACAGAAGCTTGAGGGAGTCAGACTGCTGGCATGCAGGAGCAGGAACATTAATCCTAGGGTGTAGGCAGTGATGGACGGCAGGTGAGCAGATGGGGAGGCAGGTCTGGAGTGCAAAGATGGTGGCTTGGAATGAACTCTGTTTGAGCTCTGGGCAGACACAACTTGGCAGAAGAGGGGCAGTAGTACCCAGGAAATCAGTCTGCAATAGCTTACTCAGCTCACTTTCAAGGCAGCAAGTTAGCCAGCATTCCTGCATGCCAACAATCTCACCCTCTTGGTCTTGCAGCTTTGTCTTCTGCACTTCTCAAAACAAAAGGTTTCCAATTATGTGCATAAGCTAGGACATCTGATCTGCTCAGAAACCTGGATTTCACCCAGTTTGAAATCCACTGGGAGCAGGACAGCCCAATTCCAAAGGTGCCTGGATGCCAAGATTCTCAGGCTGAAGTCCTTCTCCTTATTTCCCTGAACACCATCCTCTTTCCCTCCTGCCTCACAGTTGGTTTGGAGAGAGTTATCTGCCTAGCTCTTGGACCCTGATCAGAAGCTGAGATGGGGCCTGGCCTTTACCATCTGTCCAGGTGGCCCCTTTGCAGCAAGATACTGTCCCCTGTGTCCTATATGCATCCATCAGATTCAGGCCTTTGCCAGCTTGGCTCTGGGAATGAATCACTGCACTCTCCTTATTTGAAAGGCAAGCTTGTGCCAACCACTCCATGATCCTCTAGACACGTGCTCTCCCTGGGTACCTGGTACTTTCACAGTCGCCACAGCGTTTGCTGAGCCCTGCACTTGTCTGTGTGAGATCCACAGAACTCCATCCATCCTGGTTTCTGCTGCAGAATATTTTAGAGTAAAACAAAGGAACAATACTTTCTCTAGACCACAACCTGTATTTGTAACTCCCTGTCCTGGAATCCTCCACAGTGAAGTTTCAAGAGACCAAGAGAAGAAGAAAAAAAGCCTCTGCTTTTCTGCTACCTACAAATTAAGAAAATATTACAATTTTTACCTGACAATAAGACTACTGGACTGGGGAAGCCCTTCTCTTTGAAAGAGCCACGTAGGCCAGTCCCCTACCTCCTTGTATCTCAGGAAAAGAAAGAAAAAATGGAAAACCATCCTTTTTTTCCTTGGCAAGGCTCTAGATGGGGACAACTTGCTGCATATTTTCCGTGAGGAGAAAGATAAAAATCTCAGCTATTTAAGTCTGCTTGCATTTGTCTTCCACACAAAGCTGATGGCACTTTAGCACACATGCCGCGTACAACTGTATCCGCAATTAATGAATACTTGCATCATAAGTACATTCAATAGGAAAAAGGGATCCTCTTCTCCACTTTTAGAGATTGGGGGAGGGGGAGCCTGAGGGGGTGCTGGTGTTGGGGGAGGGTGCAGGGAAGAAATCATGCAGTGTGCAACGTTAACCAGTTTGCTTGAGGCTACCAGAACGCTCGAGCGAGTGGCACAGGGAAGGGTTTAATTTGTGCAGTCCTGGTGCCCTCACCCGATACCAGCCATGGCCCCTGCTCAGCACGAGTGGCCGGGAGGCTGCCAAAGCTCACTGAGCGCCCTGGCCAGGGAGCAGGGCTGGATGCTTCCTTGGCTTTGTGTGTAAGAGACAGTGCCCCAGCAGACAGTCACCCCAGCCTGAAACAGCACAGCAGTGCAGAGAGGGAATTCAGATTCATCAGCTCTCACGGCTCCTCTGGCTGCACTTTTCCTCTCCGTGCCCATCTCCCGCCTGCCTCGCATGCCGTTTGCTCATTCACTTGCTCACGCTCGCTCTTTCCTTTCCTCCCTCCCTCCAGCAGTGTCAGGGAGACAAGTGAAGGTTACTGTTTGGCATGTTTGTTTTTGCATTATTTATCTTGTAGAGGACAGTCAGACATCTAGAGGACAGTCTTAGGTCACATGTGAACCCTTCCAAATGGGACTCAATAGCACAACCAGCCAAGTAGAAAACAGGCTTGGACAGCCTCATGGAGGGAGGCAGCATTTGGAAAGGGATGTTGTGCATCTATCTGGCCAAGGTACCTGGCAACACCACAGGTCTGCCTGTGACTCCACCTTCCTAATTTCTTCTCCTTCTTTTTCAAACACTCCTCAAAGTGGGTAGTACAATCCTCTTCTTTTTTTTTTTTTTTTCTTCTTTTTCTTCCCCTCCAGAATTAAGGGGTATTTCAATATTGCCTGTGCTTCATATAAATAGGGCTGCAGGGAATTAGGATCTCCCCTCCACCCCAATTCCCTTCAACAGCTCTTGAGAGAGCAGTCACTCCCAGGGTAGCCACACACATCTCAGAGGAGCCATAGGAATCTCCTAGGCAAAGTTCTCTTGCCTGTACCCTCCGTGGCTGCCCTTTGGAAAGGCTGGTGCTGGAGTATCCCACAAGAAGTGCTCCTGTGGGTGCCCTCTCAGCACTGTCAGCTAGGGCCTGGCAGTCACGGATTCAGAATCCTCTCCTCACACATCTTCCAACTCTGTTTCTCTCTGACTCCTCCAGTATTTAATAACAGAGAGCTATGCCATACTTCAACAGAACAGAGATTTTATGCTACTTATTTTCCCCATATTTTCCAGCACATCTAAGTCTCCCTCAATTTCTTACTGAAAATGAAATGGGGACAGTTCTGCTTATACAGCTGGAGATAGTGATCACCAGTATACAGAGACTGACTTATCAAGCAGATTCTTAATGCCATAAAATCAATGGGTTTAGAAATTCTATTATCTTGCCTCTGATAGAACGCACCAACTAAAGAAACTTCTTGCCCTTTTTCTTTTTTTTTTAAAGCATACTTAAATATAGCATTACTGCTGTCCAAGCTTTGCCAATGGTCCTCTAGTGGAATATTACACCAGAGCAAAGGAGCAGACAGGCTGCATGGAGAAAGAGAAAGGGCACTTTCTTCTGGGTTTTCCAGCTATTCTGTGACAGTGATCTGAGGCTGCTGGATCTCCAGATTTGTCAGCAATAATCATGCCATAATACGTAGGGTGCAGGACTCTAAAAAAATTACTTTTTCAAGAACAAAATGCAACAAAACCAAATATATGGCTAGTGCAAACCACAAAAAAGCTGCCTGAAAGCAGGACACTAGAAGATCCAGGTGAATGGAGCAGGTTTGGTATGCATGTTCATAGGTCCAAACATCTGAATAAAACAAGAGAACATAAAAATGAAGGTCTGTGTGTACAACTGAAAAAAGAGAGGTCAGGACACTGGCAAATGATGGGAAATGGCTGATTCTCTGGTAAAAATCAAGCAGAACATAAGAAGTGAGCCAGATAAGATGTAAGGGGGAATCAAATAGGACATAAAGTAAACATCTGCAGCAGGTGGATAGGATGTTAAGGATGAATCAGACATGAAACAAAACAATACTTGGATGAGGGCCATTCAGTGGGACACAAAGTACTTGATTTTTCCCTATGTTCACCTCCAACTATTGAGTATTTGTGCGAGGTCCCTTAAACTCCACAAAGTGTGATAAACAGTACTTAATTGAAAATTAAGTCTCTTCCTTCAGTCATCTTCTTACTTTCCTTCCTACTTCCTCCACGTATTAAAATAAAACCCATCAGAAAAGGTAGGTGGTGGCTTGGTACTTGGATATACAAATGCACAAATCTGGAAATGATTTTTTTCTAATTTGGCGACATAAGGAAGAAAGAAACCTGAAGAAATCCACTCAGTGTGATTCAGTATTGTCGTTTGTAGCCCGGTGTTGCTGAGTCCCACCCATCTCCAGGGCTGAGTGAGATGTGGTGAAGGCGAGGTGCAGGGTAAGAGCTATCATCCTCCCTATCACCTCCATGTCCAAAGAAAATGGACTCCAGATAAGTTAATGTTTTGCTCTGGGTTGTATCAGTGGAGATCCATCATGCATGTTCTGAAGGAGTGTGATTTAACCATGGAATAAATCCAAAAGGGAGAGGTGTTTTGACCCGATTAGCCTATCACAGTAGCACACTGCTCTATAAATTGTTCTCAGACAATAAACAGCAATGCCTTATATTGGAAACATGGGCTACTTCTAGCTAACAAAGGAGGTGTGTGGCTTTGAAGACTGGCATTTCATGGAACAACCAAGCAATCAGCCAAGGAAGAAGACAGTAACAGACTGATCAAGATACAGTTTCTGTAGCCTCACTATCAATACATATAGAGGCAGTTTCTGCAGACAGCTTGTGAAGTACCACTTGTATGTTATTTAGCTTTGATCTGTCTTTCTGCATCTACATTAAAAATGCTTTGTGATCATGAGACGTGATTTCCACTTCTCATCCAGTCATGCAAATATTTATAAGAAAAAGCTGTCATTGCTGGATTGCACTACCTGATTTCATTCAGTGGAGAAGCAGTTTAGGTGGGAGTAGACTAAGACAGAAATCCATGAACAGTCAAAATAAAAATGAGACTGCCTCTTTAGACTTAGGTTTGTTCAACCAAACTGAACAAACCAAAATTTGGATCTGGAAACCTCGCTGGCTTTGTAGAAACTCAGGCCCATGTCCTCTGTGATTAAATCCACCCCCTACTCCTTCCTGGAGATATCTTCTGAGCTGAAATCTAAGGGAGAAGCCAGTCCCCTTGCATGAAAAACATACAAGTTAAAAAAGGTTCTTTGAAGAAGAGAATTTAAAGCAGTGGACAACTTCTAAAGCAGAAGCAGTCAAACAGCAAGATCATTTGTTCTGGATATAATAACGCCTTGCCTTCCTCTCTGTTATCATCAAAAGCTTCTGTGTTTGTGGGAGAAAATCTCTCGCCCACCACCAGCTCAGTCCTTCCTGCTGTGAGGTCACAGCCCTGTCTTTGCGACACAGCTGTCTGTTGCTGGGGTAGTGTTTGTGCTTTCACAAAATCAGCACAGCAATGACTTCACAAGCAAGGTCATGGAGGAGCAGATGGGCTTGGGAAGAGGGAGGGAGACAGACCCCTTGTTTAAACACAAATAGCGGTGATAATTAATTAACCAAAGTAGCAGGGGAAATTATGAAAAACATGTGAAAGGTAAATGGATTTCTGTTTAGCTGTCTTTCCCAAGAGGCTAAATGTCTCAATTGCAGAAGGGAGATCTTTACAATGAACTAACGAAACAAGGACATTTTCCTCTGGTTTCTTCAAGTGGACGCTCCTGGAAAAAAATATGAAGAGAGCCTACACTTTGCCATCCTTCTGTCTTGCCTTCTCATCACCACTTGTTGACCTCAACTAAAAGATCAATACTTCCTATCAGAACCTTGAGTCCCTCTACCTTTTCAGCATACAAGTGCTGTGGTGGGAACAGACAATTATTTAGACAGGAAGTTTATTGTTGTGCAGAGGCTTAACAGCAAACATGCTCTGTTGATAAAGGAAACTCTTTGGCATTTATTCTTCTCCTGACAGCTAAAGCCAAAAACTTGTCTTTAGAGTTGACCAAGGTGGCCTTTTAGTTTCTTCACAAACACAAGGTTTGTATGATAAAGAATCTGCAGCTCAACTATGCCCTTACTTCCACTTATGCTTTTAGCTTTTGCCATAGCAGTGATGGTTCTGCTATATCTGCTGTACACCTTCATGTTGTTGGCAGAGCCATCAGATTTCATTCTAAAATATGAAAGAGCAGGTTACCCAGGTAAGATCAAGGGAATCATCTCAACATGCAAGTGAATCCATGGAATACCTCTGAAGAACTTGGACTGCTTTAAGTGAGAGAGTTTCATCACCCATTCTCTGTATTGTATTTGTGTCACACATACAGGTCAATATACATTCATTCATTTAAGATTTAAAGGGAAAGACAGCATTTTGTATATATCCTCTTCTTTTTTTTTTATTCTACGAACCCACAATTCTGCCTTTGACTTTTTCAGTGAGAGCAGAGACCCTTACAAAAAAAAAGAATAAAAAATTTCTGTGCTTACAAGAGTAGGAAACCTTACCAGAAGATAAAGTGGTTTTGTGACTGGCAGTTCTTTCATGAAGGTTGGAAAAGCAAACAGCCAAGAAATACTATTCAGATACGTCAAAATGAGTTCAAGGAAACTTCTACAAGAAATGTAAAGGTCTTGGTTGGTTTTCTTTCACCTACTGACCTCTGTCCATCCAGCAGCTCTATGTTTTCTACTTTAGAGCTGTGAACCTAACACAAACATTGTCACGGCAAGCATTAGCACCCAGATTCACAGAACAGTTGCTGAGATTGAAAAGTGCCCCTGTAGATCATCTAGTCTGTCCCTTTGGTCAGAGTGAGGTTAACTGGAAAGAGCTGCTCATGGCCATTTCCAAGTTTTAATGTCCTCTCCAAGGAGGAAGACTCCATACCTCTCTAAGCAGCCTGTTCCAGTGTTTGAGCAACCTTGCAGTAAGAAAAGGGGTTTTTCTTGCACTTAAATAGAATTTCCAGTATTGCAATTTGTGCCCACTGCCTTTTGTTCCTTCTCTGGCTGCGTCCAGTTTTCAATCCACTCTGCTGTTCACTTATCTAGTTCATATTTCATCAGTTCATCAGTGAGTGGCTTCACAGTGACATCCGTTATCTCCCTCAGTATTCATGCAAATATCCTATCAGGTTTCATGGACCTATTTGTGACCAGTTTGTTTAAATATTCTGGTACTACTCCACCAGGGGTAACTTGTCATTGTGCCAGTTTTCCCACTGCTCTCAGTGACCTAAGATTTCCAAAGGGAAACCTTCCTAGTAAATATCAAGGTGATGGTGGCATTAAGTATCTTGGTCATTTGCAAATCTTTTGACACCAGGTCCCTGCTCCATTCAAGTGTTGGCTCCACATTTTCCTACAGAGTGTTTTTATAGAAACCTTGCTGTCTGCAGGGTTAAATTAGCTGACACTATTAATTGAAGAGGAGCCCCACCTTGTACATATCATGGTGAGCCATGCTGGTTATGGCTGTCTTTTTTATCAACGTTTCTAATACATGGTCTGGGGGTAAGTTACTGCTGCCTCCTATCAGATAATTAGTCAGTAAATCATTCAACCAACTACAAGGTATATAGCAAGGATGATGTTTCCAAACCATATTATCATCAGACAGTTATACTGCACTTTATCGCAAAGGGTTCAGAAGATTTACATATACCCTGTAGAATACTGGCCTTTCTTTACACCTGCTGCTAAAGTGCAGCCCTCTTTAGAGGGGGATGGCTGTGTTTTTTAAAGAGTCATGTTATGGAACAAAGTTATCACAGGAAATTGTGCAGAAGACTTTGGTATCTACTTGATATTTTTAAAAGAGTTCAAGGAGAATAAACAGTCTAAGGTGGAATTTTGCAAGGAGACTGCAGCTAAAAACCAGTTCTTTCAGTTATTAGTTATACCAGGTTACAGTACCAGGACTTTTTACAGGGGTTTGCAGTTATAGTGCTAGAAAATACAGGTTAAAAGAACAATTCTGTAATTTCTTCATGTTTCAAACTGAGTTTTACTACATATTTTTGATGCATTGCCATCCAAACACCACCTCTAATATAAGCCTGATAGGACAGCTGTCATGAAAGAACTAAGAGAGCTGGAGTCCTTTTTGTGATCTCAGAAGAGAGACTGAGTCCCTTTTGTATCCCTTCTGTGGCTAGTTTTGCTCATAAAAGGGGATGGAGCAAAATTACTGTGTGGCTCTGGTGCCCCGCTCAGCTGGATTAAATTGTGCAATACTCGGGGTGCAGCTAGTGATGGAGTGGGAACAATGCTAATATCCAATCCTTGCAAACAGGCACCATCCATGACCAGATGGTAAAGCACATGCCCTCTAATGTCACATTATTTTAAAATCATAGAATCAGAGAAGCATATATGTTGGAAAAGACCTATACAATCATTCAGTCCCACCACAAACCTAACACTACCAAATTCCACTAAACCATGTCCCTAAGTGCCCTGTCTACATATCTTTTAAATATCTCACAGATATTTCACAGAATATTCTGCGTTGGATGGGAACTTTTTGAAGGGAAGACATTCCAGGATGTGAAGGAGTTTTTTACCATTCTGCTACCAACCTTCTAGGTTTGGTTCCATTACCCACATGGAATTCATTTGATTTGCCTCACTCTATGTGAGGCATCTGCACAAGGATGGCAAATATGATATCAGATCTATGGGAGACCTTCTCTATTCTGAAACAGGCAGGACATCCTCAGCCATGAAGCAGCAAAAGGTAGCAGATGATTTCTGGTGTGTCAACATAAGTGTTTCAGTTCAGAGCATAAATGTGTTAATGAAGTGCCTCGCCAGGTCATCCCCACTCCCTGAGTCTCAGTTGTGGAGCTGTCTAGAAGGTCACAGCCTGGATTTTTTCTATTGAAAATAGAAACACATCATATGTACTACACCTGCTAATGGACATTCAGTTCAAAGCTAGACCTAGTTCAAAGCAAACCCCCTCGAAGTTTTTACATTCAGGTCCTCTGTCCTAATGTTTCAACTCTACAAATCTATTCTTACAAGACTACACCATTTCTAATGCAGACATAGGCAATCAGTAGCCCAGCTCCTTAAGCAGACTAACCTAATTGCAAACTGGGATAACTGTTCTGGTCTAACCATGGAATATTGTGTGGACAGGTAAATTCGAGAGTACAGGGTGCTCTGGAACTGCTGGAACCAAAGATGTGTGTGTGAAGAGAACAGGAACTGGAAGAATCATCATGTAAACAAATGCAGTCAAATCAGAGGTTCAGATTTCCATGTTTGTCTGAACAAGTCCTTAACGAGGGCAAGCGCATTAGTAGTGGCAGTCCCACTGCTGACATCAGCATCATGACTGCGCTGCTCCCCATGCCTCTCATGCTCCCAGTAATCTTTAATTGAAAATGACATTCTTGATGTTAAAAAGAACAATATGTATTGAGTGGAGGAGAGGCTTTTTGCCTTCCACTTACCAAAAATGATGTCTCTGTCACTGGCTTCCACCTCCAATCCTTGCCCACTTTCCTCCTGATATACAGCTACACACACGCACACTTCCTCCTCTTTGAAGAAAACCTGCTCTTCCCTCAAGGTCTTTGCTAGCCTAAATTGAAGTTTTCCAAGCAAAATTAATACCACCTACTTGTAGACCAGTCCCACTTCCCCTGTGCCATTATTATGATGGAGGACTGTATGAAGAATGACCAAATAAATATGACTGCCAGACCTTCTTCAGCTAAAGAGAAGCCCTGCTTTCTTTTGTCATCATCTTACTGTGTGTCTTTGTCCTCTTCCCTCCTTCCCTACCCTATGGCAAGTTCACTGAACCACATCATGGAATATCTTTGTTTTAATTTTCTGCTCATCACCTTTTAGGCCTAAAAAAATATGTTCAAGTAGACTTCTAGGACAGTCTAGATCCATTTTTCTTTAAAAAATTACTATGAAATGGTAAATATATTGGGGTGGAATCAGATACTTCCTGGAATAAAAAGAGAGCCGTAGAATCAAGGTTTTACAGCTGGGTGCACAGTATAGTATATACAAACCTATTTAGAAACTGAACAGTGGTCACTCCCACCATACACACCCTACTGGCAGAGGGCAGAGGTGATAGCAACCACAGAAAAAAAGCTTTTAAGAGATCCAGTAGAAGCTCTTTAGGAAACCTACATGAAAACAACACTTGAAAGACCTGAATTCCTTCCTCCACCAGAAATTACATAGTGGAAGGGATAAAAGTCCTTTTGAAGGTTGCCCCAGGAACAGATATTTCAGGTCTGTTGTGCTTAAATGTCACCTTTTTCTTCAAGAAGGAACACTTCTCAGAGATGCAATATAGTGGTTCCCATGTTTGGTGGAGCGTAAGAGTTCAACTTCCCCTATAGCCTGTTTTTTCCCATTCAAAAATTCCTAGGGTGGCTTTTTACAGGGGCTGGTGCCACACAAAAGCAAAGGAAGCTGGTGTCAGCCAAGGCACCTCTGAAATGAGATGAGTGATGCCAAGAAGCCTGCACTGTGCACCTAGCCCTTGACTTCTCATTACCAAAACTACCAAAAGACAGCCAAATATTTTCACACATACATGCTAGACTTCCTACAGCCTCCTCAAAACGTGCCAGCATCAAGTAGTGATGGACTTGTTGTGATGTAGTCCCTGCTACACCAGAGGCAGCTGAAAAATTCTCTTATTACAGTTTCCTACAACCACACAAGTCAGTGCCTATGAGATTGAGAATAAAACCCCTCAAAATTGTTAGCAAAGCAAAAAAAAAACTGGCACTGAAGCTTGAGACTATGAAACAGCATTGTTATAAAGCCCTGACACGTTCAAATCAGGAAGATACAAAACCTGGTCACAGTAGTAGCTATATGCACAATTGCTCTCTCTGCTGTTAAAAAATGCAGGGAATAAAAACAAAAGAGAAAGGGAAAATGCATTTAGATAATTAGCCTTTGAATCCTGTCTGTTTGTGTGGCTTTTATTGCTGTTATAGTTCTGTCTCTGTATAAGCAAAGATATTGGCTATTAACACTATAAAGTATTTTTCACTGCTGAGTACTCAGGTTTTGTTGAGATCCAATACTAAACTATTATACATCTCCCTGTGAATCAAGTAGGCTGTGATTCAGCCTAAATATAGGCAGCTGATGCCATCTTAAGGACCATAGGGTATCCTACTTGGGTGTCCTGAATAGCACAGGCCATGTATAATCTGTGCTGGCCTTCAGTGGTATCTCAAATATCCCAGAGTGTGTAAACCAGTAGTAGATACCTGCACATAGGTAACCCAGCCACCCTCGTCCTGACCCATTTGGTTCACAAGCTCCAGAATACGGGTTTTTTTCACCAATATCCTACACTACTCATTCATCTCCTATGGAAAAGAGAGGAAAATAGTTACTGCTAAACTTGGCATATCATGAGGATTTGAGCTTAGGGAGGGTCAAAAGAAGAAACTGGTGTGGTCAGGCAGGTTCAATTTGCTCCATGCACAATTGCATATTTTTTCACACCACAGCTTAAAATTCAGATAACACACACTGGTTTAAAAGACAGAACTCTTCTGCTAACACTGTACCCTCAAATTACCCAAACCTCAAGTTACTGGAGTCCAAGGGTTACAGAAGAGCAAAATAGTAGGCTATGAAGAATTACAGAAAGGAAGCCTCCTTGGGCCACAGTGTGTGCAAGGGTCAGCCCCCCAGTATATGCCCTTTATTTTTGCTAAATCTGTTTTTAGTTCTTGGGGTATTCTTTTGCTTTTTTAATGAGTAGCTCATAGAAAGTCCATGTGAAAATACAATTTTCCTGGGAGTCTGGGGTTTTTAGTTGCTTGAGGGTATCTGTACGAATGCTTGCACAGCCACAACTGTCTGTGTAGGCAATGGGTGCAGCTGCTGTGGTAGCTCTGAGCTCTTCTAAATTCACTGTTTGTGCACCTGTGAATGTTTGTGTGCAATCACAGGTGCCCTGCTTTCACTGCTAGGATAGACACATGCATTTATATTGGGAAAAATACCTCCCTCTTATCTACTAGAGTGTTGCACAATGCAAATCCAGCAGCAGCAGCAGAAGGATGCAGATTCCTACCTCTCCTCCTCATCCACTCTTTCCCTCCTGTCACTCCAATGATAATGATCTGTGTTGTGGGCATTTGCTGGAAAGCTTAAACATAACCATTATTTTTTAGGTTGCTGGAATTGAGGTGGGCGTCAAGGGCTCCAATGAATACAAATAAGCTCAGATCCAAGAAAACTCCATCTTGTCTAATCTTCACTAAGCAGTAATCTGGGAGGCACCTTGCTTCTCTCATTTTGTATGGAAGGAGAGCAAGCAGGCCACAGTGTCAGCATTGCTGAAGTCTGGATTGATCTCACCTGTTTGCATCCTGAGGTCTCCTAATTCTTCTCTTCCCCAATAGCTATAATCTGTCCCAGGATGTAATATTCTCAATGAGACAGTTCCTCCTACCCATTACTGAAGCAGCAGAGGCAATTATTTTTCCTTCCTTATTGAGTCCACAAACATGTGTTCAAAACAGACACAAATCCAAGATGCAAGGCTGGGGATTTTGTTGATAACTTCTCCAAATTTCAGATGCAGAGGCTGCATTTGAACCCATTGATTAAGCTTGCTTATTTAAATACAGAAGTTTACAGCCTCTTTTTAAAACACATGATCTGGAGGACATGAAAAGGTGGGATTTTATTTTTTTCTAATGCACTTGGATATTGATTGTGCAAACCTTGCATGTTTGCATCACACGATGACCCCTTTAAATGATAGCACACAGTTCTTTTGCAGTTTATGCTTCCCAAGTAAGGAAGACAAAATCTCACAAAAATGATGTTCGTGTAATGGGAGGACCTATCAGGAACAGGAGAAGGACCTAGGCAATGAGGAATTTATTCTCTTCTTGGTCCAGAAGTGTACAAATAAAGTGATACTATTTCCTTTGTCAAAAGGAAAAATGTGCAAACCCTTGAAATGGATACTTATAAAAAACAGTACAAATAGTCTTTGGTCATATAGTGACAAGACAACAAAGAAAAAATAAGTTGAAATCCTATACAATGGACATGAATTAGAGATGCAACATAATCTGTGCACGGATTAAAAAGGTAAATGAAAACTTGGCTTAATTTTTTAATAGCAGTGGTGATACTGAGTGTAGGACAAGGCAGTGTAGCTAATTGGAATGAGAAAATGGAAGTAAACTCTGAGATAATACTGCACTCAAGGAGGTGGAACAAAAGAACTTTCACCCCAGAATGTTTAAAGAACTGATAAGGGATATTGCAGGATAAGCTGCAAGAATCTTAGTACATCTGTCAATATAGAAGGGTATGATACAATAGCAGAATATCTGATTTAAAATATACAAGTAAGGGGAAAAAAAGGTGATCTGGGCAACGACAGATTTAGGTATATGATCATGGTGGTATGCAATACACGCAGAAGCAATTAAAGACATAAAGGCAAGCGGAAAATAATATAAAATGCATTATGGATTTTCCAAAAGCTGAAAAAAAACCTTATTGCCTTTTCAGATAGCTGATTTTTAAACAAAAGAAATGCAGTAAAGACTAATCTATCACCATTTAAGTAAGACATTGGATACAGTGTTGGATTATTAATACAGTGTCTGATGATTAGTTAAGATGTAGATGATGGCATTTGTAAAGAATTTTTAGGCAAAGAAGGAATTGATGAAAGATATTTCCACTGGTCAGGCTGAAAGGGAAATTTATTAATAGAGCTCCTTAAGGAGTGAGAACAATTTTATTTAATATTTTAATGATTGATCTTAACATAAAAGTAAGAGTCAGCTTTTGAAGTGGACTGATGGCACATAGAAACCACTGTCAATGTAGAAAGAGGGAGATGAATAAACAAAGATCTCCCTCACCTTGAGGACTGGTCAAACAGAAATGAGAAAAGCACAAAGTGCAATGACAGATACTACAGCAAAAGTTTCTCATGTGAGTGGGGAGCTCGTTAGCTGGAAAGAGCAGTGGAGCAGGCGGACTTGGGAGCAGTTACACATCACGGGGTGACTCTGTGCAGTGACAAAGTAATGGAGATGTCACTGCAAAAAAGCACAAGTAGAGATCTCATCTGAAAGAGGGCATAATTCTGGTTACCCACTTTGAAGAGATCTTGCTCTGGCTTTGGTTTGAACTGCTCTTCTTGTATGAACTAAGGCTAAGAAAGTTCAAGTTAGGAGGTCGCTAAAAGAACTGATTTTATTTTTCATTTTTTAAACTGTTCCCCAGATCAGGATGAGATGTTGCTGGGCCTGCAAAGATACTTAATTATACAGAGAGTAATTGATCTCTCTTTTACTCCATTTGTGTGAAAATTTGCAATGGCAGGAAGCCATATGGAATTGCAGCCTCCACTGGACCTGTACCAATTTTTTCCGACCAGGAATTTGATCCTTCTGCTCTGTCTCCTGATGAGGAAATCTGATCCTTTCGCCTTTTCACCCATACAAGTAACTCAGGCCTTTCATTTAGCCCACCACCCCAACCCTTGTTGCTAAGGATGAAGAGATAAATGCTGCAAAAGCAGCACTGGAATAGAAATCCTTGATAAACAAATCTTCTTGCATGAATAGAAGAACATGTAGTTCTCATAAAAATGGTAATTAGAGCCCAGCATGAGGAGGCTGATTTTTTCATAGAAATAATAATAATAAAATTTTAAAAAAAGTCTCCAAGAGCATTCATTGAGGAGGAAGTTATATTTGCCAGCATTATTACTGTTATTATTGTATTACCACTAATAACGATGATAAGGCTCTTGCTAAGGGACAGGACCTTCTATGTAACTAAGTAAACAGCCCAAAAAAGGGCTTCCCTTAAGGCATGTTTTCAAATAATAAAGACAACTGACACATCTGCCTACAGACCACTGCAAGGTACCAGCTGATTGCTTCTCTCTAGTAACTGTATAATTTGTCTTTACCTTGCCAGTTACGCTGGTGCCATGGAACGACAAAGCTGGCATTTGCATCAACAGACATTTTCTGGCCCAGAAAATTCTTCCCATAACTTCTCCCTTAACCTGTCTTTCTATCCTCATCTCCTCCATCAATTTATTAGTTCCTTCCTTCCCCCACCCCAGCATAATGTTTGCAGAAGGCACCACTGTTAATTTAGCCAGGAAATGGTTTGGTAGTGATAGGGAAATAAATTGATCAAACCTGTTGAACAGCAGCCATGGGAAGAAAGAAACACCCCCAGCCATTTCACAGTGACCTCTCCCTGTGCTTAAAGAAAACTCATAAGCTCTCAGCACGAATTAGCATGGCCTCATTATAAAAACAGAATTGGGGTCAGAAGAAACTAAGATGGGTAAGGGGAAAAAAAAATCCCATCAAAAGCAACATCTGAGACAGAAATGCCCTAACTGGGGACGGCAAAAAAAGCAAAGCTTCAGAGGCAAGGAAGAGGCTAGAGACAGAAGGGAAGTAAATACAGCTTTCTTAAAAAAAAAAAAAAAAAGGCAAAGCACCCTCCTCAAAGTCTTAATTAGTCTTAATTCCATGCTGAACACTCCTGTGGAAAAGAGTTTATGTATTTGCATCCTTCATGAATTGCCATTTCCAACCCATTTGCAATTGTTGCTGCCACGATGGCCTGGTCAAGCCATTGCTGTTTGATGGCCTGTGGAAAAGATGGCTGTCTTGAAGACTTTAGTTGCACAGTCTGAATTCCAAGGGAAGAAACTGTGAATGTCAACTGCACTGCTGGCATTCAGTGTGGAAAAGACCTATCTCTTCTACCTGAGCTGTATTTATTTCACCTGCATGACATCACTCCACACTGTAGCACTGGTGATCCCCAACTATGCTGGAGCTCCTTTGTAATGACACAACAAAACCAGCAGCTAACTACAAAAATGTATCTCATTATACTGCCATTTCCACACACTTAGCTGCAAAAGGAAAGTACCAGAGGATCCTGCTGTCAGTTCGCTCTCCAGCTGGCCATGGAGGGAGGGTGACTCAGCTGAGGTCCCCAGCAAGGGGACCAGTGCAAGCACAGCTGCTGGCCTGACAGCTCTCCCTGCCCGGGCAGCTCTGCTGCAGCAGCCTCTCTCCACAGGCCCTCTACTCACACTAGGCAGCTCTTTCTGCCTCCACTGTCTTGGAGCAAGGTACTTGGGAAAGGAGCTCTTTCTTACTCTCCACACTCTCAGGAGCTTCACAAGCCACCCTCAGAAGGCAATGCCACTTTGGCATTAACAACTATCCCACCCATCCCCATAGCTGACACAGAAGAGCCTTGGACCACACTCGGGAGCAGATCATGGTGACTGTGTGGTCAGGAGGAGGCACAATGTGCCTTGCTCAGGGTCACAGGCAAGCACGAAGGTGTCTCACTGTCTCCTCTGTGGCAGCTTAAAAGACTAGCTCTGACTGACTCACAGGAAAAGGTAATAACAGTAGTCATGAAAGCTTCTGCCACAAGAAAGAAGCCCAGAATCAGTCCCACTCATTCAGTTTTATGAGAAAGAGACACAATGGACAGGCTCTGACAATTTTTTCCCATCCCCACTGCAGACCTGCAAGTCACTCTCCCAAACCTCTTGGCCATCCAGCCTCTTTTTCCTTCCTTCTAGAGACAGGCTGTGGCTTGCTGCCATCAGATAGCACAGCTCTATTCGCATCGGGCTTTGTCGTGCTGCCTTTGCCCTGACAGGTGGCAGCAGGGATAGAAAGAAGCTGGAAAGGCAGAAAATGTTACAAACCAATTGAGTCAGCAGCCTAGAGGACCTGTCACTTCACTCTTTTCCCCCTTTTTTAAATTATTTTATTTTATTAATTCTGCCAGGGGGTGAATGGGGGGTGAGGGAAGATAAATGAAAAAAAAAAACCAAATTGGACCTTGAGTTTATTTACTCCGATACTATCCCTGATCATTCTGACCCTTAAATCACTCTGCTGCACAGCAGCAGGACCTTCCAACATCAAAATTAATGCTCCTTGGTCATGGCAGTGGCTACTTGAGGTGGCATTTCATAATTCAGATGCAAAAATTAAAAGGCAAATTTGAGAGAGAAGGAGTAGAGCTGCTGTATTTGCTCAGTCTGCTGAGTAAAAACCCCTCAGTCAATTCTACAACTGTCTCCCATTAGCAAAGGATCAGAACTCAAGTGTGATTTGAGAATTACCTCCCATACTGAGCAAGAGTATGGGTTTGAAAACTAAGTCAGGCAAGTCAAATACCTGAAAAGCAGTGTCATCTAGTCTCAGCAAGGTCTAAATACAACAATGTCCATGTTTTTAGTGTTGGTTGCTATAGGATATGGCCAGCACAGAATAAATTACTTTTGTGGGATATGATGGAAGTGGCAAATCTACCTTGATAAAGGTGGCCTTAAAGATTGAAAGAAAACCAAACAAACAACTTATCCCCTTCCTCCAAATGCAGCATGCTTGCCTAAAAAAAAGTGATTTCTTTAAAAAAAACCCCACATAGTAATTTTTCTTTTCCACTCTCTCCATTCCTTTTAATATAAATCTCCTCTGTCTACCCAGAAGGACTAGAAGTTTCCTTTAAAAAGAAAATAACAGGAGGCTGGATTTCCATGTAATAGCATGTCACCAAGAGCTGTGACTTTAAGAAATATACCAATTATAACAACACTCCTGAAAAAAAAAGCCCTAAAATTGGCAACATTAGGTCTATGAGTCACAGGGGCAAGACACATCAAGCACCACCTGCAGCAGGTATTCCTGCACCCTGTCCCATGGAACCCCCCTAGATGTTATTTGGAGGGGGATGTTAATTGGGTCCCAAAAGCAGCACGGCTGCGTTAGCCTGGCACTGCTCTAGAGAACAGCTGGGCAGTCCTGCAGGGCCCTGGGTTAGGACAGGGCTGGGGTTGCCCAAATGAGCATCAGCTGGGTTGCATGTGCAAGCCAAGGCAGAGCACCAGAGCTGTCTGCAGCTCCACTGCAGGGGGAGGGGCTGCCAGAGAGAGAACAAGGGGGCAAGAACACTGTGGGAAGGTATGGTAATGTCTCACAGAGGAGGTTCTGTAAAACATCATTTCACATGGAGTAATGTTTGGATACCTGAGTCTAATCATGGAGTTAACAGCCCTTATTTGCACAACCTCACATACACACACAGTGGTGCATAGGATACAAATCAAACCTCTGTCTACTTACAAACAGCATCCAGGCTATTAGGACACAGCAAGCAGCAGGCCAGCCAGGATCACACAAAGGAAAATATTTCATCTTCCAGCTCTCTATAGGGTACCAAGAGACATGTTTTGCACCAAAAGACTTGCTCCCTTTTCATCATTTTCTGTTTCTGCCCTTGCTGTCAGTGCAGAGTGGCCCAAGAGAAGGGATTTTTCATACTTGCTGATGCTTTGTTGTTTAATCAGATGGCCGCTGGAATCAAGGTTTGCTGGTTGAAGAGGCAGCTGAGCAGGGACTTTCAGAGAGCAGAAATGTCAGTCGGCCTCTTGGGAGACAATCCCTAATCTTTTTAGAGTTCCTCCAGACATTCTTATTTATTGATTTGTATTTTAAAGGCCAGGGGAAAATGGGGTGCCTTTAAAATAAATAAATAAGTGAAAGCATCAGAATGAGGTGAGTGTATCTGTTAAGCTGCTGACAACCCATCTGTCTGAATTCCACCTAGCACTTAGCACACAGAAGAGCAAAGCAGGGCTAAATTAATTTAAAATTTGGCATGGATGTCAGTGAGTAGATGCAGATACTGAGTAAAAAATAGCAGAGATCACTCCTTTTCCTTACCAGCCACATTTCCAGAAGGCACACAGTGCTCCTGACTTAATGGAATACAGATGTCTTCCAACACTCAGTCATCCCCAACTGTTTCAGTGCACCTCTGCCTGGCTTCAGAGAATTCCTGTTATCTCAGTCCCTACTGAGCCTCTTCTGTCACATCTGGTGCAGTAGTTGTGCAAAATGGGAAAAAATCCTAACTAAAAACCAAACACACACCTGAAAGTTTTCCAGGTCTGTCTTAGAACAATGTCAAATTAAGGAGAAATACAAGTCAATCTAACCTGAAGGATTCCTCACTAAAACTTTTGAGTTGAAATTTCAGTTGCATTGCAACTGAAGAATGTAACAACTGATATTCCTGGAGCTAAACTCATTACTTTGATTTCTACAGTAGCAGAAACTTGTGCTGGAATCTTATTTGCCCGGGCCAGTAAATAAGACGCGTCAGCAGTCATGCAATCTGTGGCACTTTTCCTGTTAAATCAAGTCTGAGCTTAGCTCTCTCTATACTTACAATCCATATTTAAGAAACCCTAATAATTAAGCTAATCGTACTATCTTCAACACAAAGTCGGCAGACCCCTTGAAAACTGCTTTCTAGCCATGGCTGATTTTACAAATGCAAGGAGTTTGCTTTTACAAAAGCAAGTGAATGGAAGACTGGAAAAAATTTCAGAGACAGAGAGGCATTATGACTCCTGTGCTACAAATGGAAACCGAGGCAAGGGGATTTCCCAATTTGCCAAGGGAAGGTACAAAATCTCTGTGGCTGAACTAACCTTGTCGTAGCCACTGGAATGGATGTCCCCACCTCTTGGCATTGTGTTGGTATTGTGACACTGGACCTGTTCTTAATGAAACACAGAGGCACAAGCCCCTACTTCCTCAGTTGTAACAGAGCTCTGACTACTTTCTCAAAGATTGGCATTGTAAGATGGGTCTCGTGACCTAGTTCTAACTCGCTGCATTATACATTTACCTCTCTGCTTGCTTTGACCCCGTTCCCCTTCCCCGCTTGTGGGTAGATGCATTTTCAAAGTGACCTTTCTTGCTGCTGCTCACTAGCAAAGAAGAGCAGTGAAGAATACCACTTCAGATGGGACACAGGGCTGGGAGAAACACCATCCAAAATGGTACCCCTCTGAAAGCATGGATCTTCTAATTAAGAAGATGTGAATTCAGCCTTTTAGCTCTAACCAATGGGTATCAGGGATATTTTCTTCAATGCAACAGAACTCCATGCCTACTTTTACAGTGTTACCCTCTGCAAAATAGCAATCACAGGAAGAACTGGGTTCAATTGTGGTCCATGCAAAGAATCCCCAATGAACAGTCAGGCTCTTGAAAAGCTTTGAGAGAGGACGGCCAGTGAGTTCATCTCTTTACAACCCAGTGGCTCAAAGAGACATCTTTGCCTTCAGTCAGCACTCAGATGTACCGCAAGGCTTCCCTTTGTGAAACAGAATAGACGTCGTCAACGACAGCGAGCATTGTCCATGCGGGCATAAAGCAATATTTGGACATGCTGAATGGCTTCCTAAGATGAGAAAAAGTGCTGAAGAAACACTAAATTATGACAGATGGGAGCCCTAGAAATGCAACTACCCCCAAACTGGAAAATGAAAAGCCGGCACAAAGGGCAGGCATAACAATAGAATTTAGGCATAACGGAATACACGCCATTTAATGCGGAGTGCACTGAAGCTTCGATACATAAGTCAAAATCCTAGCCATTAAATAGCCTCATTTAAAAAGTTTTAAAGCAATTAAAATAAATTAGAAACTTCACAGGAGGACAAAATCACTGAAAAGGATAAGAAGCACTTTATGCCAGGCTCTGCTTCTGACAGTGTTGTGCCCATGAGGCCAGATTTTTATTTGAGAAGAGCTTGGGGGCAGATTTTCAAGGGCTCTGCACCAATAATTAGGGACAGATTTTTCCAAACTGCTCAGCTTCCATTATCTAAACAAAGACCAGATATACCAAAGTGCTCAGGGCCCAGCAATTTCTACTGTGACAGTTATAGTCACAACATGGCCAGATTTTTCAGAAACGTGACCATTTATTCCCTGTCTGCTGAAGGAGGAAGTGGCCTATTTAGAGGCCATCTTCTAGGTTTCGTTCACTGGCATGTTGGAAGTAGATGATTTTTCAGTCCCAGGAACAGTGAGAGGGCCCCAACTTTGCCAAGTCTGAGACAGCATGGTCTTGAAAGACAAGTGGAATGAACCCTGCTGCTTTTAGTCTATTTTCCCTAATTCCTGCTCAAGAGACATCTATCATCGACCTCCATATGAAGCACTTTGGAGCTGACTGCAGAAGCAAACTTGTGAAATTATAATGCTGCCTCCAGCCATTTTGCAGAGCTAGATACATCATTTGTGGCACACCAGAATAGGAGCCTTTCTAAGAAAGAGAAAAATCCCTTAGCAATGCTGCTGATAGAGAGGACAGCACAACAGGACTTTTTCAGCTTTTAAGCTGGTAATAGCTCAACTTGGAAAAGAAACACCTACAGCCAAGCCACAGACCACCAGGCTTGAAAACTGCAGGGAATTTGTTTCCCCTCAGATCGTCCTGAAATGGATGTTGCGATTCTTCCTAGTGCCAAAGTCATCTGGAGCAGGGCTGCTGCACATACAGAAACAGTACTTAACAAAACCAAACCCTGTAACTCAGCAATGCCTACTTGCCCCCAAACTGGGGGCTTTTGGAAAGAAACTTTCTATAAAATCATGTGGGATTCTTTCCCTCGAAAGTAATTACTGTTCTTTCCAGAAGAACACGTTGGTGAACTTCTCCAGTGCTTTACATGTCTGTCTCTGTCAGAACACTACACCTGCTCATAGTGAGCACTGTACCTGCCCAAGGGAGTGAGTTAATGACCAGTGTCTCCAAACAGATCACTCCAGCACAGCAATGATGCTCTGGTAAAAGACCAAAAGCAAGGTTCTAGCTCTAAGGAAGCCCAAGATGCCTTTAAAACAGTGAGAGTACCCAACAGTCGGTTACCAAGCTCTTGAACCCTCAGTGGCTTTGCAATGGGTGCAATGAGGTGTCAATCTAGTTCTAACCAGGATTAAGGTCTTTGGTGCAGCACACCAAAGAGCACATGGAACAGGATACTCTCAATTAGACCTGAGGTCCTATGTACCCAAAACAGAATAATAACACAGGCATATCTAAGTTACTTAAATGCTCTCTGATATTTTAGATTTTCTCTTGTGTCTGTCTTCTAACACTTATTTAAAACAATCAGAAAGAATGGGACAGGGAGCCAAAGGTGTTCTTCATACTTTTGCCTTCAATAGCCATTTTTACTTTTGCCTTCCATATCCATTTTTACCAATGGGAAATTAAAACCCACTGCCAGTAGAGCACCATTAAAGCATCTCAAAGTTACAGTCAGACAAGGAAAATTGGGTAACTCAGGTCATGGGAGGACACCAGTGCTCCTAGTTCACCAGTGGTTCTGTGGTGGCTTGATGTCTTTGCTATGTATTCATACATTTGATAACCTCTAACAGCTGGATTTGAGAGCAACCCATTCAGTGCCTTATGGAGAGAAAATACAGGGCACTGAAGAAATTGCTGTCAAAAAAAATCTCAGAAAAGACAAGCAAAGGCTTTATGTTTTCACTTGTAGAACTGGCTCCAGTAATCTTGTCTTAAATAACTTCAAGGGCGCAGTGAAGAGGACCATGCTCTTTTGCTGCTCATTGTTATACAAAATCTGAGAAGACATCTCTGCCTAGAATTAAGTGTCAGCAATTGTAAACTATAGAGAACACTACAGCATGGTAAAGTACACCAGAGAGAAGCATTGTGACACATTCCTGTTGGACCCAGTTTGTTAAAAAAAAAAAAAAAAAAAAAAACGAAAAATTAAAAAAAAAAAAGAAAAAAAATAGAAGAAAATTAATTCCTGTTGTCCAGGTTTGAAAGGAAGTATTTTCTTCTGCATTGCCACCTTCACCCATTGTAACTGCACCAGAAATTCCCAATTTCCTTCACTGCAGAGCAGCAAGCAGGTGCATAGCAGGATGTGTATTAGACCACACCATCCCTCCTTTATGCTGCCTGTTCCCTGTGGGGGCAAGATAATTACATCCACCCTAAGAAAACATCAATATTTTATTTTTAATGAGCTGGGCAGACCCAATTATCTCAGTAGGCTGTTAATAAGTGAAATTGTGAAGTACGGCTGCAGCTTTGATGGAAACAGAGTCATCTCTGAAATGGGAATTTCTGACACACAGAGTATTAAATAAGATGCCAGACTGCTGGAAGTTAGTCAGAGAAAAACTGCATAAGAAAGAAAATTTGCCTTAGTAGCAACTCTCGGTATTAAAAGATAATAAGTCAAAACACAAAGAATCATCATATCAGCTGAAAAATCACAACTCCTGGAATAATAATGTATAGTGTTTTTCCATGCCATTCTCATTATTGATGTTTTGTGTTTCATATCACCAAGTTTTTTCTCCCCACAAATAGTGATAAGAAAGGCCTTTCCTTTTTTTTTTTTTTAAGAAGTAAACACTCTTATGGAAACAACATAAAAAGTAAGCTTTAAGGTAAAAAAAAAAAGTATGAAAAGAATTGCCATCATTGTGTGGTGGACTGAACCACACATTGGCAGGGAAAAGACATTTTTCCCTTCACTTTCACAAGACGTGGTTCAGGAAGCACATTAATCACTTGCTCTTCCCTCCACTCTCTTGCTGTGCCCTCAGAACATTCCCTTTTCATTCACATGTTAAAAAGCAGATAGAATAGAAGCAAATCTCAAAAGATCAATGGATGAATTTTTTAGAATACACAAAACTTACTGACCACATTGACAACAACGGAAACTGGAGAGATAATTCAAAATGTGATGGAAAAAATACAAACAGGCCTTTCCGCTCAAGCTTGTGCGTGCAACTGAACTCTATTAGAACAGAGAGCCTGGTACAGCCTCATAATTCAAATTTTATTTTCCTATTTAAGATTAATTCCAATTCCAAAATAGAGTGAAGATAATTTATTCTCTAAGCAATATAGTAGATATTAATCATAAAGTGAAATCTATAAGCATTTCATTTCCTCTTGAATCTCAACACATATGTTATTTTCATAAACCAGAGAACCAGAGTTAAAAATCCAGTTTCAGTTTCAGATTACCATGAGATTACTTAGTTTTTCAAATCTCAGATTTAGGAGGGTTTTTCTGAAGAGGATAATCATAAACATGCAAATAGTGCTGTGTCCTGCTCTCCAGTAAAGCCAATCCCCACCACTGCAAAAAATCAAATTTAAGTGTATTTGGCAGGTGTGCTGGTAAGCTCAACACAGTTTGTTGTCCAACCCATAAATGCAGATAATAAAAATGTTGTTACAAGCATCAGTCAAGCCACACGTGAGCCTTGAGCTCTTGTCCACGTGAAATGGCTCTTCCTCCTGTTCCAGTCACTTCACTAGGATCAGTGGTGCTGTTAGTGAGACAAAGGTAGTCTTTGGGAATCAGGGTATTCAATCCAATCTCCAAAGGAATAGCTGCTCCTAAGAGAAAGCCAGCCCCTGGTTCTACATCTGACACATCAGCTCTCAATTTTATCATTCCTTTTTCCCTTTAATAATTCTGACAAATGTCGAATAATTCTAAACCTGGCTCTGTAGCTATGGCCCTCATGAAATGAAATGTGTGTATTAGGGTAATAATTTTACTGACATTCCAGACACTCAGCCACCTGACCTTGCAGTTCATTTTAAAGGGCAAGAGCAGAATTAGCATCCTAAGCCAGCTCAGTGAAATAAACATAAACCATACAATAACAAAGGGAGAAAAGGGAGAACAAAAAAAAAGAGAAAAAATAAAAAGTTTGCAAACTTTGAACTCCCCTAATCAGTTCTGTTCCACTAAAAGCTGAGCTTCTTAAGACTTCTTTCTGCCTTGAGTGCCCATCCTAATCATAAAAATCAGACATTTAATTCCAGAAAGATGCAAAGGCACAATACACACTTTGATCCAAAGCTGTTTCTTCTTGCTGGACTCCAAAAACAGTTTTCAGGCTTCCAAAGGCTCTTTGCCAGCTCTGATTAGAAGCCACACTGGCTGACACAGTAATTGCTCTATAATCATATCTTCAGTACCCTGACCTGGTTTATGCATACAATCTATATTCTAATAGCAGTCAACAGGTCACCAGTTAATAAAAATACCATTAACATCCCCCTGTGAGTAAGAAAGGGAGATATTCATCTCACTAGGCCAGTGGTGGGCCAATATAATTTCTTGTGGCTGTTAGTGTAATTAACTCTGCTGGCATGTGGATCTCTCTGGAGGACAATGCAAGCACAGAATGACCTTGCTGTGAGTCCTCACTGGTGGTATTGTGGTGAGCCCAAAGATTTGCAGGGACTCAGGTCAGAGTAGGTACTTCCCACAGTCTGACCTCTCAAAAAAAGAGAAGCTCATAATTTCTAGGATGGTGTAGAGCACATCTGGCTTCGATTGTAAAACAAAGGCAGGGATGGCCACAGCATGGCAGCCAGAACTGGCATCCTGCTTTTAGCAGTGTCTAAAGGGCAGGCAGAGAGAGAGAAAGTGAGCAAAAAAGGGGGTCAGGCAGGCAGGAAAGTGGTGGGGAAATTAATTTTTTAATAGAGAGGCAGTATTTCCATTCAGCCTAAATGTCATCCATGTAAACACAGTTTGTGTGGCACATGTTGCAGTCATTATGTGTAGGTCAGAGGAGTACTGGAAAATTCCACAGGTTTCCTAGAAATAGTCTTAGAGGTCTGTGTTCCCATCTAAATCCTTAACTGAGACATTTAGCGTATCCATGAGCGGAAAGCTCTGTGTATACCAAGAGGCACAAGACGCCTAAAGTTTTTTAAATAGGTTTATGGGAAGAGATACTACCTCTAGAAATCCAGAAATCCTCTAGAATCCCAGAAACCAGTGTAAGGATCTATGCCATAGAAACCAGGGGATGCAAGATATAAAAAATAAATTCCTGACAGAAACTTGGGCTTTCAAGTCAATGAAGCAGATACTGTCCCATACAGTGAGTTATGCATATCTTCAGTTTCTAGGTTTGCTCCCTAATTCTGACATTGTCTCCCAGTTTTGCTGTCTGACACAGCCTGAGTGCCAAGAAAATGCATCCCCCAAAGAGAGGACCCAGGCTGACATTTGCAATGCCAGCTGCACTCCAGTCTCATCCATCTCCTCATGCAGGAGTCACTCAACTGGAGACAGACCAAGACCTAGCAAAATTCATTTCACACACTAGTCCTGTTCCAAGATCAAAGTCAGCTCCCAGCAAATAAATGTCCTGCATTTAACTGCTGTAACACACCTCCTCCAAATCATCTCAGATCCAGATCATTGCACTGCCCGCACAGACATTTACATTCTGCTCCACCTACGCATGTTCACCTGGACCCAAGCCCAGGAGACAGGAATGACCGTTCCCCTCCTCAATTTAGCATCTATCAAAGGTCCTCTTGTCCTCTGGTTCCTTCTCCTCCTTACTTGAACAGCACCACAGCACACATCTGGAGACTTCAACAGTTGTTTTATCGCCAAATGGAAGGACAGGACCAAGAGAGAGCTGCTGACTGGATTTGTTTCGCCAGCTGACACAGACTGGTGCAGACAGGCACTTTAAAGACAGCATATCATGGTCAGATGAGACTTGCCAGCCTTTCACAACATCTCAGTCTCTGGGGGCCCATGAAAGCTCTGATGTGCCAAAGTCTGGGTTCTTTCTGACTGAACTTGAGCCCATTACATTGGTAATGCTGACAGCACTGGACAGAAGTGACTGCTATGTAGCAAGAAGCTCAAAACATTTTCTCCTTTCCTCCAGGGCTCTCTGTATGATCTGGGAACTTAGTGTATTAAACCCTATGCAAACCCACTACTTGGCTCACACAGCAATTTGCAAGTATTAAGGATCCAGTTTGATCGTAACTATTGAACGAAATTCAGTTCAGAGGTGTTAAAAGAGGGCCCCCACTGCTACAGTTTAGGGTGAAACAGCATCCTGCAGTGGGTAATGAGTGCTTGGATGCTACCTGCCAGTGCACAGGGTCCTTCATTCTCAGGAACACTGCACTCTGCTTAGTCACTTGATGAGGATCCACGTGATCAAATCCATACAGCAATAGATTCAACTAAATTGATCCATGGAAGAAGAGCGCTAAGGACTCAAAAGGGACATTGGGAGAAAAGGGCCAGGAATTCTTGAGAGAAAGGAGCAACAAAAAAAATCAACTGTATCAGATGAAATTTTTCACATCAGTTCCCACAATAACAGACAAAAAATGGAAATTGTATGCAGCATAGTTTATAACTGAATTATCCACTGACTGCATGTAATATGTCTTTATATACCAAATAGTTGACAAGAAGAAGGAAGTGCAATCTACACAGCTGATAAATAGCTCAGGTAGAATCCGCTTTCAAAGACAATCAGGCACTGGCTTTATTGTAGATTAAGAAAAATTGCAAACACACAAAAAGAAGTATGCGGGACAGAGAGGAATCACTCAGGCAATCAAGACAGAAGATCAGAAAGAGAACAGAATGTGAAAACAAAGAAAGGCCAGAGAAGGAGAAGAAAAGCAAATTAACTGGTGGAGAATATGGGAAGCAAGGGAATGAGGAGGAAAGGTTTAGTAGCCTGCATATTCTCATGCTTTTAGCCGCCAAATTTGGAAGCATTTTCAAACATGGCTGCAGCCTTAGGGTCTTAGTATGGTATATAAATGTTCACATTTTTCCAAGCTCTTTCATGACTTCTTGTCTAACCTCTCAGCCTGGCAATTAACATCTGGCCTCACTAGTGCTTTTTCAGCCCCGCCTCCTGTTAGCTTTGCTTGCAAGGTGCAGCACCATTAGATGTAGTGATCACCATCCACGAGGCTCCCTAACGATGCTTGTTAAAGTGCATTTGGGAGAATCTGGCAGGTCTCTTCCACAGCCTCAGGGAGAAGAGCCCAGAAGATGTGCAGTCAGGGATGGTACAGTGCAGAACTTGAGAGGGAAAAAAGACAAAATAAAACAAGAAACAGGATACATGAACATCGTATGTTAGCTCAGTTCGCTAAAAATGGTCACCATCAGAGGTATTGTCAGCTGACTGTCCTGTATATGGATACAAACTCTTGACACCAACTACCTTCCTGCTGGTTAGAGATGAGGATAAAGGGCTTCCTGAAGGCCCTAAGATTCCCCCAAAATCTGGTAGTTGTTTTTTTGGGGAAGTGAGTTGAGAAACAGCAAACCAAACCACAGATCAAATTAAGAAAGACAATCACACAAGAAGGAAAATGTCTGGCTAAGAAGGATAAAAATCAAAAATAAAAACTGAACCCCATGAAAGGGTACTCAAGGTTTTCTAACCATTTCCTAGTAGAAGGATATTTTTAATAGGTTTCTATTAATAAGGGTAATCTAGCTCTATGGGAAGAAATGATGAAAAGCATTTCTTCCCAAGGAATTTCAGTTTCATGGTATGTTCATAAACATGGTCCAAGTGCAGGACACCGTAGCTGCATTTTATCTGGCTAAGCCAGATAAGCCCAGCTGCAGCCTGGGCTAGGACCTGCTGAAGCCTATCAGTGAGGCTGTGACAACAATAAAAAGCTAATATCCTAGAGAAATGATGGACACCAAGGAAGGTTAAAAGTCTGGAAGCAAGAATATTTCCCTGAAGTATGTCAGGACAGGAAGTAGCAGACTTGCCAAGAAGGAAGGCACTCAACCTCAAGAGAAAATCTCTTCAGTTATTTGACATTATTATCTAATGTAAGCATCATTTTCCTTTCAGGAAGCACATACTGTCCTAAAACACAGATGAGGGCTTGGCATTTTTCACAGCCCTGCAGCTTTCAGGAAACATATACAGGTACATATACCTGCCATTTTTTTAGGGACAAGAAATCAAATTATAATTTCCTTTCTCTCATAACAGTATCTTCCCTTTTCTTTCTTTACTAAAGGATGGTCTTTTCATATACAAAAATTTGCTTAATAGCCATATGCTTGAATACTGAATTGTTTTCCTGATCTTAAGGCAATAAAGATTTGACAGAGTAGCTCCAAAATGTCTCCCAGTTCAGGGAAGCTGTTCCAGCTCAGGACCATGAAGAACAGTTATACCCTGTATCTTCAGCTGTGTTGTCTCTACTCTAGTTCTTAAAAAAAACAGGGAAGCGATATCTTCCCCAGGAAGCACTGATGAGCCAGGATCTATTACACCAGCTGCATATGAAACAAAGTGGTTTGTGGTAAACACACAAGTGGTACCTCCCTTGCAGCTTTGTAGCTGTCTTTGTTAAAAAAAAAAAAAAAATTAAAAATGCCAAAACACACAAAACACAAAAACAGTAAGGATGCAAATATGCTTTTGGATTTGTTGTCAGTCTTCAGAAAGATGTTTGTTTTCCAGCAGAATCTACTTTACTTCAAAACCACTCTAAATAAAAGTAATAGATGAGAAATTTGTCATAAATATATTTAATGCATGTGCTTATATCACCTTGCTCCACTGGGAAACAAACAAGTACCACATCAGCACAAAAGCATTTCATTTAGTTCCATGCTTATAATGGACTGCGCAGTATATACAGCAAAACTGAACTAGAGGTGAAGTCAACGATCCGAAGCTAATAAAACAATAAATTATAATAATAAATAAAAGCTGTCAGAGACGAGAAAGACCCATCGTCTCCACCAGTATGTCCATTTGCCAAACACAGAACTGCTCCCTGCAATTTCTGACCTAGAGAGTTTTAAACATCACAAACAATAGCATTCCCAGCACTTCCCTTGAGTAGCTCAATTCATCTCACTGCCAAGGAGCTTTGCCCCAAGTGCTGTTCTGAATTTTCTTTTTGCTTGGTTGTCACTATGTTCTCAAAACAATCCCCCACTGGGTGAATCAGAAGTCAGCCAGAGGAAAAGGAATTTAGAAAATCTCATCCAGGGAGCTCCCTGCACTTGATGAGGTAAGGTATGAAATGTGACTGTATGGATTTCTGCAGTGTCCAAACATCCAACAACTTCAGAAGGCAGAAAGAGAAACAAAGGCCACAAGACTTTTGGGCTGATATTTAAGCTGTTCTTCTAGAAGATATCTACCAACCCTATAGGAAGGCCTGAAGAAGAGCTGGAAAGAGCAGGAGCAAAAGGTGGCAGATGCCAAGATGCAGGTCATGGGATGCAAGCTCTGCTGTGGCATCAAGGGGATTGTTGTCACCTGGGACTGGGGGTGGAACCCCTAGGCTGAGGAAGACAGTGTGTGCATTTCTGACTGGCTCTGGGTTATCACTAAATGCAAAAAAAAACAGATTTACAGATGGAAGTACAGGGGGACTGCTCAGCAATCACCAACACATCTACTCCACAGGTTATGGTTATGGTGTTACCATTTCAGAGGGTGCTGTGCTTTCCTCCTCTTTGGAGAAGCCAGAGAGATCCCAGTATAGCATCTGCCAGAGTGCCTTAGAACCATTCATAAGCACTTTATGCACTTACCTAGAAGAGAAGAAAATAACACACAAATATAAGCACATTACAGCAGGCAGAGCTCCCACCCGCAGCTGCACCACCCTTGCTCAGCCCTCTACCTCCCTGTCATGCTATACATTGGGAAGGACCCTTTGTGCTTTGGGTGGCAACCGAGACAGGGCCATCCCTTCTGGGCTCTGCACAAGGCAGCTACACTGAATATTCAGCAACTTGTCTTCTCCCCTGAGGGTTTTGCTCTCCATGGTTCACTGATGGTGCAAGCTGCAGCCAAAGAAGAAATGACAGGTGCCTGAAATCCACATTTTCCTTCTGCTGCTCCCTCTTCCTTCCAATCCTTTCTGCTTTGATCTTCTACCATTCACCATTTCCTCTCCCTACATCTATGGCTGCTTCATGGCGAGGTTTCATCCTGACACAATAGTACACCTTTTGAGCAAATTCCATTTGGTCATAACTTTTAGCTCAATTTCCTTGGATGCTTCCTTAGAGCTCAGCGTTCCTTTTTCAGCTGCCAGCATCCAACAACCTGTCCTTAATTGCAACTGGCAGCACCTATGCAATAAGGCACTGCTCTTCTCTGCCAATCTTTTCAGGACATTAAGCCAAAGAGCCTTTTCCAAAACTAGCTCCTCAGCTGACTAAACCCTTGCAGCCACCTAACAGCTGACTAGTAAGGAGTCTCTGAAAACATTTTTCATTTCTCCAAATCTAATTGCCAGCGACTCAGTTCTGTTCCCCAGTCTTTCTCTCTGGATCTAGATTTCCAGTACAGACAGAATACAGATGGTGGAAAATTAATCCAACACTTAAAGGTTTTCTTCTAGGTAATATTATGTCTCAGGCTGCCAGCCACACAAGTGTTACAGCAACAGTTCCTCATGCCAGGAAAAAACACGGCCTAGCTCTCATTTCTCCTCCCTGCCGTCATAGACGCACACACGCCGCAGGGCTGGAAATGAGTTAATCAGATGATGCTCTATAAAGTATGCCAGTTTCTGTATAAACAATATTAAATATGATAATTTCCTCCCGTCTTCTTTTTAAGCTGTTGCATTCGCATTCTCTCTCAGTCACATCAACTTGGGGAGGGAAAACAACTGCAAGAAATCTTGGATAATGTAGTTATGCTAATTTACTGAAAAATCTATAAAAGTCAAGAATACTCATGGATGTGGGAGCCCTGCAAATAATGTGCTTCATCTTCCTTTCCCACATGCCCTATTCTTTGTTGATCAGAAAAAAAAGTGACCTGCCACCAAACTCCGTCTGAAAGCTAGAGCCAATCATATCTCTTATATATATATATAAAAGATTTGGGAATAAGATCGGCGAGTTCACTCTCCTGTTATTTGTGAAGCTCTTATTATTCATGAAAATGTTCACAAATCCCTAAAGCCTCATGCATTTTAGCACAGATCAAGTGTCTGAAGATTAGTTCTGGAAAGTGCAGAATTCACTCTCTGTTTTTTTAAAGTTCCTGCCTTTCCCTCACACATGGCACGCTACTTAGGCAGCGACTGCCATGGCACAAAGGTAAGGAGTTGTAAAACACTCTGAGAAAGCAAAGGAATGGTCAAAGCTACAATGCCTGAAAGCAGCCAGTGGGCTGAGAACTGAAGTCAGCATTACTTGCAGAAAAAATCTAGTGACAAAATGTTTGCTGAATAGAAAGCATATAAATTTTGTAATAAGTTTTAGACCACCAGGTCTGCCAGTATAATTCAGTGTACATGGGTCAGAATTATGATTTATACCAGATAGGAGCTGAGCATGTCACTGCATTTTCAGCTTCACTAGGAATCTCCATTTACATGAGATGCTGCTCATGTTTATCTGGATGCCAAGGCAAAGCACAAAAGTGGATTGAAAGTCCCTAGGCTCTGCAAACCATGGGCAGCTTTGGGCTCCTGCCCTTCAATGCTGAAGCTAGTCATAGAACTCATTTTGAATGTGTGGAGGACACAGATCCTGTTCTCATTCCCACATTGGTCCACCTGCAGCACAAAGGCAATGTTATTGTACCACTGAGACGAACCTCTGTAGGCTGTGATTACTAGTAATGAACCACACAAGCCTCAGCTCTGATGATAAACTAGACTTTCAGTGAGAATTATATCCGTCTTCACCACATTAGGAAAACCAAGCTAGAAACCAGGTTTTCTTGTGAGATTTCCAGACCTGCTTGTTGGGCTAGAAATACGATGAAAAGGAAAACCTTGACTCATTTAAGCATGAACAGGCTAAATCTTCTTAAATGTTTTTTTCTGATACAGACCAGAATCTCTAAATGTTGAAGACTGGACTCATGATAGTTTGGGATTAAACCCCCTTGCCATTTCCATTCCAGTAGTCTGCTTTTGCTTGGTGGCAGACACGAAAATATTTGAGATGTTTGTTGCTCCCTCTGTTGCTTATTTGCACTCTTCCATAGGCCCAGGGAGCTGAGGAAACCCAGGTACAGTACACAGAGACCCCCATTTCCCTATGACCTTGATCCACGTCTACAGTAAGTCATCTAAGCATAAAGAATTGCCCCTCCATTTGTATAATTCACGTCTCATTCTGTTTGTCATAGGGAAACAGATTTCTTCTTGGGCTTTAATAGACTTGCACTACAGGACCCTGTTCTGTCTAATCCTACTGATGGAAGAAGCGTGGATGGAGAATTGCTCTTCAGGAAGCTTCAGACAGACACACAATGTCAATCACATGGGAATCATTCAGACACTGTGGAGCCATTGTGACTGCATTATTGCTAGTCAGCTCTCTATTATCTTGGATAATAGGGAGGGAAGATAACAGGGATGCCCTACAGGACAAGGAAAAAATGGATAATTTGAGTAAGTGGATCATCCTAGGGACTGTAGAGCAGACACACTCCAGTGCTTCCATAAAGAACTGAGTCCAAGTGAGCTTATTAGCTAGGTGGCAGAGCCAGGTGTGCTACTGCATCTCATCCTTAGCAATTGCATGGTTCCCAGAGGTGCTCACCCAGCAGGGTGATTACACAAACCACTGTCTTTCGCTGTCCTCAGCTCACCATTCTTGCCCTGGACTTTGATGGAAAACCTTCCCCTGTAACAGCTGAAATGGGGGAAATTATTTCCAATGTTATCTCACCTGGGAGGAACTAAATAAAAACACACAGCCTGCTGGATTAAGGCAACTGCAGTCAGCAGACTCCCCACCATTATTGCTACTACTCTGTAAGATCCTTCTGCTTGTCCTCACTCTCCTGCTAATAGGCACTGCAGTTGCTCTTCTCCAGTCCTGCTACAGCGCCCAAGATGCAGGAGACAGAAAATCCTTATGAGCTTTTAGCAGAAGGAAAGGTGAGAGCTGAAATATCATTCTCCCAGAAAAGCTGAAAACGATAGGATGACCCACAGGGCTTTAGTCCAGTCAGTCTCTAATGTATTGAGAAGGGAAACAGTTAAAAGAAACAGAAAGGCAAACTGCACTGTGCATCAATTGAACACAGCATCCCAGCCCCTTGTAAAAACTTTTGTAATCTGGCCTGAAATGACAGCAGCTGTTTAGTTTTCAGTCTCCTGATTGGCAGTAAAGTCTCTCCTGGTCTAGTTAGTCGAGGCTCAGCAAAGAACGCAGCTGCTTCCCCTCAGCCTCCTAGATCTGAAGAAGAAACTCCATCCCACAGGGACACGCCAGGATCTGAGGACTGAGAATGTAGTCCTTATTCTAACAGCTGGTTGAGCTGTTGCAATTAGCTTTTAGATCCTTTTGGAGGCTCATAGCAACAGCTGCAATAGTTTCCCAGATCAGTGGGTCTTGCCTGCGTATGGGGAGAATGAGTGGCAAACAATCAAAGTCACGGGAATGCTGTTAGAAGCCTTGGAACACGGGCCGGCTCTGCTGTATCCTCTCTCCAGGGACACCCAGCATCACAATGTCTGCCGTGTGTGACATCCCGCGTGCCGACTGCTCACAGCGTTCCTCGCACTCTGCATCTGTGTGCTTTATTGCCTCGCAATCTCCCCGCTAGCTCTGAGGGCAGGCTCCAAAACACCAGGCTGCTCATCACACCTCACTGCTCCGCACGAGGCACACGAGATCACATAGCTTTTCTCTCCTATCACCCTCTTGCCTTCCCAGCAGCATGCAACCTCTGCAGAGCTGAGAACGTGCTCTCCGGCACCACAGGCCTTACCAGCTCACACAGTTGTGCAT
Source organism: Ploceus nigricollis (assembly GCA_013399945.1). Classification (NCBI taxonomy): domain Eukaryota; kingdom Metazoa; phylum Chordata; class Aves; order Passeriformes; family Ploceidae; genus Ploceus; species Ploceus nigricollis. The sequence continues at coordinate 41,258 of VXBC01003477.1, read as the reverse complement.
GTGGTAACTCTCCATTAACACTCCCTCCATGAAGAAAAGCTGCATACAATGCCACCCTTCTCTGCCCTTCCATGGCTTCCTATAGCAGTATTTCATTGTGCCTCTCTCAGACATCTCCTACAGCAGGCTAGGAAAGCAGCAAAAAAGGCAGGAAACTTGCTGCAGTGCTGGCACATGATCCATGGACACTCTTAGTCTTGCCTCCTTCATGTATGAGATAAAATTTATATCCCTCCATCATATAATTCTCACGTGGGTGAAATAACCTCAGTGTACTGTGAGTTGTCTACCTCAGCAATAACTGAAGAATCAGAGCCAATTTTTGTTAGATCATCCATTACCTGCTTAACTTACTCTTGCTTTTCTTTCAAGCTGACATGAAAGACAGACTAGCTGAACAGATTGAAGTGACAAGAGTTACAAAATTCTTGTCAGAAGAGTTTTTTAAAAATGCAGATAATTTTAGAATAACCTCTTTTTGCAGGGGAACCTTCAAGCTCACTGGCTAAAGAAATTTATAGAAAGGCCATAATCCCAGGACATTAGTCCCTCTGAAATTAATTTGACAGGTCTAATATAAACCAGTTCCCAAATCTCCAAAGGGCACACCATCTACAACCACAGTCAGTTACCCCTTGCCTCCCAGGCTGACAGTCTCAGGAAAGATGGAGAAGCAAACAAGCCATGGATACTGGCCTCACCTCCTGCTGGTGAGACTCCCGGTGTGCCCACATAGCACAGGCAAGAGCTACTAGAGTGAAAGTTGTCTATGTGAAACACACTTTACTTGGAGGAGGATTCATGTCAGTGTGCCTGACAGCAGGCATCTTTCCTGGGTACACCTGCCCAGTCCACCTTTGAAGAGACTGAGGTACTAAGGTGGAGAGGAGACCAGGGTCTGTGGGCCCATGGAAAGAGATTGGGGGACGGGTTTTTATTCATGTCCTTATAGTTTTTGGAAAAGAATAGACACTGCTTCCCACTCCACACTCTCCCTTACTCCTCCCCTCCACTGACTGGAGTAATGAGTTCCGGGGGGACCTCTACACCTGCCTTTGAAGTAGCATGTTTCTCTGAACACATTTTCAATTTCATTTTGTGTCTTGTTTGGGTTATGTGGTTGCTCTGCCTGTCTCTCTGTTGGGGGGGTTGACAGCTGTTAGTGAGGCTACTAACCACAACTCAGTATCACAGAACATGGAAGAAACAAACAAACCAACCCTAAATCCCAAACCAGGGAAACCTTTGAAGGAAGACTGCGTATTCCCCATGCAGAGAGCTTTCTCCTCCCAACCAGGCCTCACCAAAGCCACCATGTGCAACTGGAGGAGCTGAAAAAATCTGCAGACAGGTGGTATAATTTAGCTAAGAAAATAGACAGGAGTTACGCTGGGCAACTTAGTCTGGAGAGTAAAAATCATGCTGGAGACTTGAGTCATGCTTAAGTCAAGGTTGTTCCTTAGACAAGAGGAGATAAGGTCCTTGAACTTCCTTAAAGAACAAGTTAATTATTTAACTCCTCATTGCCTGAGGAGCAGTGGACCCAAAACCTCCTTCTTCAACAGACCATGTCACAATGACTCAGGAAAAGTATGGTCAGTAGGGAGCATATTGGTCAAGTATGGTCAGTAGGTCAGTAGTGCACAGTGGGAGTCTTTTTTTTTCCCTCACTCAAAAATATTAGACCACTTCTGCCATTCTTCAGAAGAATGGAGGCTCTGTGCTCCTCACAGCATCTTTTCCCCCTCCTTCCCTTCATCATTGCTACTCAAGGAGATAGAGAAGGAACTCAGATCTTATTGGGGCCACTGGAGTGAGTCAGCTGTGGGGACTGAAACCATGGTGAGCAAGGTGCAGGAATCATTATGGGAGCTGCAGCCTCTGGGAGGTTGTCTTGCACCGGAGAGTTGTCCTGCTTATTGGTGAAAGAGATGAGGCAACTACTTAGGAGAAGAAACAAGTTGCCCGTGTCTGCCTGAAATCTCCTCCTTTCTGACTCTTCTGCCCTTGGGACACTCAGGATAAAGAGGAGCAACAGCTGCAGCAAAAAGGATCTCCTAGAGTGTGCAGAGCTCCACAGCCCTGAGACTCAGCACTGAAACACTTTGGAAGGGAGAAGGGGCAGCTGCTCCAGGCCTGTTTCCTTCTCCAGAAAGGAGAGGGCAGGGGAAGGGAATCCATGAAGCTGCTGCTCCCAGTCCCCCACCTCATCTCCATGGTGAAACTTCAGTGGTGAAAAGCTTGTGCTTTACAAATTGTCTTTTACTATGACTATTGCAGAGTGATAGCCACCTGAACATTTTAAATCAGGGGCTGGCCAAATAATTATTCTCTTATAAAAGAGAAAACAAATTTCTTTCTGATTTCCAGAAGTGGTTAAGAGCACTAAATGAAGGTTTTAGACAGATCTCCAGCCACAAAACATGTCAAAATACATTCTGAGCCTTATATTCACTGGATTATATTAAACTCCACACTGTACAAATGACACACAGGGAGAGCAGATGAACAGTACATAAATACACATATGTGTATAAAAGCAGCTCCCTGAAGTCAGGTGGCACAATCATAAAATACAAGGTTTTCTAATGTAATGAGCACTCATCACTTTTCACTGAAATCAATAGATAAAATTGTCAGGATTTAGCCACATTATAAAGAGTAGTAAAATCATTTGAGTAGTGATTTGATAGCAAAGGAGGTCATCGAGGTGATAATTAATTGCCTTTTACAGCAAAACCCATGAGCTGTGACGCTTTCTGTCTGCATCCCAGAAAGGGGATGAATGTCTTACCTTCTACAGAGTGCCTTTGAACCTTCTTTTACCTGGGTAAACTGGTACCTGAGAAGCTGGAGGAATTTTGATCACAGGCCAGACACAAGGGTCAGCATTGCCTGCTGGCCTGTCACTGAGCAAGAGAACCCAAGCATCCCTGTCCATTAAATGGAAAGAAAAGTCTGTACTGCTCCTCTTGGGGTCATAAAATCAAAATTCCCTAGTGTTCCTTGAAAATCTGTAGTCCTCTTGCAGAATGGCATGAGTTATCATTTGATATTTATCTTGGAGTAGGTCCTAGAGGTCTCAAATCAAGATAGGGACCCTGCTGTGCTAGCTGCTCTGCAAATATAAAACCAGACTCACTGCTTGTCCCTCAGAGCATAATTTTTGTCCTGACAGGCAAGATATTCCTGCCCAGACACAGGACTATTTTATACAGCCCTAGAACATCTAATTATCAGGGGACTTAACTGGAAGCAGATTTAGGATCAAATATTAAGTATGTACACAATTTTAAATGATGAGCTTTAGGAAACTCAAAGCTATTTGTCATGCTAAATAAACGCTAACCTTTTCACAGCAGAGTCACTCCCCAACACAAAAAAAACCCCTCAGAATATTTGGGGCAATTTACATCTTTTGGCAATGAAGGAAACAGGGCTGTGGATATCACTTGCAAAATGCAGTGATCTTAGCAGTCTCTTCCTTTTTAAGCTCCTAACCCTCGATTCCACGGAACTGCTAGGTACTCTACCCCAAAATAAAAGGCAGAATTGTGGCAGGGGAACATTTCTCACACATGCTGAAAACTTAAAGGTGCATTGTTCAGGCAATGCTGAGTCTAAAATATAATTTAGAAAAGTGGTACATTTAAAAGGTTTTACTGGTGATGTAGACTCATCAGAAAACTAGGCAGGCAGCACTGGAAATCCCACAAGCTAACCTGTTCTCTTGAGACTTCCAGCCCAATTTTGCAGACTCGAGAGGTTTGGATTAGATTTGAATAATTAATCCAAATTTGTCGGTGCTTCATAGATGAATCAAACTTCCAGCCCTTTTAAGGTTCGCCCTCAGTGCTAATAACCCTCTTTACTAAGCATTAGCATAGACTAGAACAGTTTAATGATATAAGAAAATGCAAAAAGTAGATTTATGCTGTCAAAACTTTTGTAACTGAAAATATTATGGATTTTAATCAGCTGGATTGTTCTCAAAATGAAATATGAAGATTTAAATAAATCTTAAGTAGGTAAAAAATTTTTTTTGTTCCTCCCACTACTATATTACCAAGGGTCTCTCCACTGAAGAACAATTACAGCGTTACACGGGTGGGGACATATATTTCCAGTAATAAATAAACTGCACCCTTCTGCACATGCTACAGAATGAGTGACTTTGGCTTCAGTTAAAGTAAAATTTGCTTCACACCACAAAAAATGAAGAGCTGACAGGTAGCAAAATCACCAAGAAGCCAGTGCTGCACTCATCTTGGGGTACATGGCTGTGCAACACAGCCTGCTTTTTGGTGCTGGTAACCTAATGCTGGCAATAAGGAAAAGGAACCAGCTGAGTCATCCCCGTGGAGTGTATAAGGCCTGCAAAGGCAAAAGATGGGAAAAAAATCATCCAGGTGACTGTAGCTGGTCATGGCAATGGGGCTCTGCTGGCCAGCACGGGTTTGCAGCATTGTCAGCTGGAGAGGACAACAGGCACAAGAGCAGAGCCAGTCTAGGCTGAAGGAGCTTCTTGAGAGGTAGTAAAATTGGCACAGAAACATATTCATGAAAAAGAAAGAGATGTGCTGCAATCAGCAAGGAAGGCTTGGAAGAGAGGATCACTTTGCACAAGGGTAGACCAGTCACAAAGCAAAGGGTGAGTCAGATACAGACTGCTCAAGTCTCATGAACATCAAAGTGACTGATAGCTGTCATATAATTCTCAATAATTTGGTGGATATTGAATGTTAGTGCTGTAACATTTCTCAGGAGGTTCATAAGGTTCAAAGATATGTTAATATTTGCCCCTTGGCTGTGCTTCCCAATCCCAGAACAATCTAAAAGACAGTATGAATATTCTGTGGGTACGGACACCCTAAGCATTTAATTTAAATCTGTCTTAAAAAAGACATGATGTCCCAGTGCAGAAATATCAGAAGTTCAATAGTACCATGAATGTCATCACCACAACCCTCACTTCAGCCACTGCTGCACACATGCACAGAGCTGAATAGCCACAATGGAACTAGGCAGGACTTCAACATTCACCTCCAGGATTGTCATCCCCAAACAAAAGTAATGTCAAAAATGATGAGCCAAGCCTAAAAGAAGAAATCCCAGGATGGGCTTAAAGACAGTGAGATTTGAAAACATGCATGTTGACTTTCTGATTTGAAATTTAGTTTTTGAGCCTTTATGAATCATGCTTTCAAGTTATTTTTCACAACTACAAGAAGAAAACAGATATTTTCCATTCAAACACAAGAAACCTGTGATTATACCATAGTCACAGGATGTCTAAGTCAGAACTGTGAAGGATATCAGTTATTGTGAAAATTGGAAATTTATGAAATGCAGTAAAAGTACATTTAATACGTTGTATAAATAACAATTCTAAGGATGCTATTTTCTGGTATTGGATGAACTGTGCAATGTAAAATATTCTCATCAACTGCACTGGTTTGTAAACTGCATAGAAAAAGACAAGGACTTACATTTCTCTTTGGATTTATTGGAAAGCATCATATGACCTTTGGATGCAGTGATCATGGTCATCTATTCATCTCCTCAACCCACACTCCCTAATTTCATATTTGTTCCTTGCATATGACACCTCTTAAAATGAGTCATAAGTAGTGTTTTTCTCCAGGGTAGCTTGAATGTAGCCCCTGTGCCTTTCTTGAGCTTGTGGCAGTAAACATCCAGTTGATTACAGAATGACTTGCAATATTCACCTGAGTCACATAGCACAGCTTCTGTCTCCTAACTGGCTGATCTAAAGTATATTAAATACCACTCATTTTGAACTCTATTTCCTTGTGCAAGTAAATATTTTTACATTAATCAAAACCTGACAACAGCATGCAAATTGTTAACTTTAATCACCTTAATGCTCAGCAGCAGTGAAGAACATGGGGACCAATGTGAAACTTTGACTTCTAATCAGGAGCATTTTACTTGCTTCCTTACAACTCTGTCACCACAAGGTGTGAATTCTACACAGCACTGCAAACATTTATTCCCACAAACCTATCTCCCCATTTTATGGATGGAGGACTGAGGCAGGGAAAAATTAGCATGCATATGAATTGCTATTAAAAAGCCCCAACAACCATGTGCACTGGGGATTTGAACGTAGACAAGACATCACAAAGTTAAGCTGCTGCTCAGAATACTAGACTAGCATTCCATGCCATCAACCGTGAGCATTTTCTTTATCTCTGCTGTCCTGTATTTCCTTCAGATTAATAAATACCAGAGGACTGGTTTTAAAAAGCAAGACCACTGTAGTGGAATATAGAGCACGGTCCTCAGGAGAATTCAGAACTTTGAAGACATATTTGGTATTTGTGCTTAAAGGGCTTGGCCGCATCCTCTTAAACAAAAGCTATAGCTGTAGCTTCTGTTTCATGATAGTTTTTTCTCTTGCAGGAACTTGACATGAATGAAGGTGACTTAAGCATTTTCCTTGTAAGCCGTCTAAAACAAAGCCATGAGGGGACTTGCTTATTCTTCTAGAAAGAGTCTGGAGTAAGTTTCAGCACCAACAAATATTACATTTCTAGTACCCCATGAACGAGATGTTACCCCAGGGAAACTGAGCAGACCTTGTTTGGCACCCAAGAGGCACAGCTTTCATTCTTCATCAAGCTCATTTCTATTTACCTGGGCATCTATATCCAGTTTGCTGTCTACAAGGATGCTGACACATGTGGACAGCTGGGTTTAAGAAATTGAACCATCAGCTGTGAAACCACAGGCCCTTGCCAACTAAGCAAGCATTTGACAAGTGAGTATTCAGCTTGTTATTTCATATTTAATAGCTGGAGTAGATTCTCACCTGCTCTGTGGGGTCAGCCACTAGTAAGTGCCATCATTTATTCATGTGTGTCTACAACACTGATGACTGGCACGTCCAAGGAACTACAGAGAGACACTTTTTTCTAGTTTGATGAACACTCACAGTTCTTTTAATAAAATGTAGAACACCTCAAAAAACAAGATTGAACAAATTCAGAAGATCTTTTTTAATGTCTCTGGAGTTTCTAGGTGAGAAGATTCCAACCAACTACACTGTCCCATCAAGCAAAGAAAATCACCACCATCGGCAGCATAATGATAAAAGATTTAGATGACAACCTTAATACAGGAAGCACACATAAGAAGCTGTCTTCCTGACAGCAGCAAAGTACTTCTATAGCCACCTTGCCTTCCCTCAATAACTGCTCAATCTGGAAATGGCCTGCAAGTATTTTTATGGCTGATACTTAAGTGCTTAAGGACCTGCAACATGAGGGACTAAAACTGAAAAATTCACTGGAGCCATACTGGAATACTTCATGTGAAGATGCAGTCTACTGTTTCAGATTCTAAGCAAGTTTAGATGTTCTCATTAGCCAAGATGCGGATAGATTGCAATCATCTTCTCAAACACTGAACACTGACATAACTGGAATGAGCCAAAATATTGTGCATGGAGACCTCCTAGAGAGAAATGTACATTGGAATTAAAACTGAATTAGCCACATCTGTCTTGCCTGTATAAATAGATTATTTTCAGAAGACCTACCTCTAATACTGAAGAAATAAAAATTATTAAAGAATAAAGTTAGTTATCACAAAAGATAGCATGAACAGGGAGCACACCTCTAAAACACCACAGTGACCTCAAAATAAATGGTATCTCTGAAACACCTCACAGCCCAACAAACTTCTAAAAAAATGTGAAGACCAGACTGACTGAAAACTAAGTGGGAAAAAATGGGGGAGTGCAACAGTTTCCTGCCTACCTCAGAGTCACTTCGGGGTCCAAGGAAGCAAATGGCAGAGTGCACACAGCTGTCTTACAGCGACAGTGCTGCTCAAGGAATATCCTGGCACTGGAGCAAATCTCACCACCTTCTAAGCTCTGTCAGTGTTGGTGTTGCAGAAGTAGTCAGCAGAGGGAGTGAAACTGCAGGAACATCTTCCTCAGGAATTCCACTGACTGCAGCAATGAGTGTTGCAGTAAATAGTGACACACCACGGAAAAGGTGTTGGCACAGTCTAACAGGAGTGGGAAAGAACCTTTTTTGGAGGAAAATAGAACACCAGCAAAACTCCACTGTCTAATTAGAATAAAAAGCAGACTGAGAAATGCAAACAATCTAATGGCATATATAGAGAAAGAGAGAGAAAGAAAAATAAAACTACTTTAATCCACATCTAATTCCCATTTTTTTAACAATGTGATTTGCTCCTTGTCCCTTCAGCCCATACAGAGTCTCTGTAGGCTTGATTTTGCCCTATGCTGAGCCACCCACATGAGGCCCTGAGCATATGCAGGCTACCATCATCCACCCTTGAGAATGCAGCAGCACAATGATCTTCCCAAGGGCAAAGAGTTAACTTAATGGGGATGACTGGATAAGTTATTCGTGCTTCCCCCATCAAAGTTTCAAAAAGTAATTTTCTCCTTAAGTCCAGGGGCTATGTCCACATGTATGAGATTAGAGGGGTGGACAGTACGCTGGCTGCAGATACTTACAGCACGTTAACATTTAATTAAGAATGTTTGCTTTAATCATTTAAGGGATATTAAATGTAAATAGAGAGTGTGAGCAAGTGGAGCTGGCTCTGTAGCTGAAAGTGGTCACACGGTTCTACAATGCAGGCACAGGAGGAAGCAGCAGGGAAGATGATGGCTGCTCCCAAGGACATACCAAACCCCAGAGGCATGCTCTGGCTGCAGTACTGCAGGCTGGCAGGATGGAATGAGATGGAATTTAGAAAAGGAAAGTGACAGATGACTCTTACACAATCAACAAAGCAACGGGAACTGCACTTAAACAGTGAGAACAGCAGGGATCCCCCAGCCCACAGTCCTGCTGTGGTGTGAGGGGATGGACTTCAGCAAGGTCTGTCCTAAGGAAGGTCTGCTCTGCAGCAGCCACCTGAGCAAGCATGTGTTTGCTCGCTGCTCATGGGGAAATCCTGCAGTGCAGCACACGAGGAGCACACTGCCTATCAAACATGAGATCAGTCAGTTGAGAAAATGGCTTATTTTGGGGAGTGGGAACACAGCCCTTCCAGATATGTTGCAAACCTGCTGCTATTATAATTTTACAGCATATTGCCAGTCCACAATCTGGCCATACATCACAGCTTTTGATGGCTCTCTAGGCATGAGATCAGACAACACACAATAATGGTAGCAGAAGATACGTACAACAAAGTGCAGTGTGAATTCACTATAACACAGAAGATTTGATCTTTGAACTGGCCACATACCAGATGCTTTTAAAAGTGCAGGTTTTAGGAAATCAGCCATATTCTGAGTGTGGTAAATGTGTGGTCTATTTTAGCTGAAGTATCAGTTATTTGACTGAAATGATAAGCATGCTCAATCACTCCCAGGAGTTCCATAGACTTCTAAATACCTGATAGCATCTCTGATGCTACCTGTGTATGTAAGAACCATCAAATGTCCAACCCATACCATAGAGGCACACAGGACTTGGCATGTGGCTTCCTTTGGCTTGTACTCCTCTCAGGCATCCTTTTGGTCACAGCTGTGCCCTGGAAAACTGTCTCAGGGCTTTACATTTCAGGATCAGCCAAAAGAAATAATTGCTGCCCAGAGATAAGGGCTAGACCCATGGGGAAAGAGCTTTTTTTCACCCAAATATGAAAGGGGTGGGGAGAGGGCTGGAAAGCCAAGTGGTCACTCAGCTTTCTGTTCTGTTGGAGTAGATCCTTGGAGTAGATCCTTACTCATCACCATCACCACGTCCTGCATCCCAACGCTCCTTCAGCTAGCTGTGGTGGGGTGCTGGCAAGATATGCATCCAGCCTGGCTTGCAGAGGCTGTGCATCAGGAAAAGCTGGCAGGTGAGTAGAGCCTTAACTGCTGTCCCATTCCTGTAGCCAACTGCCCCCAGCAACTGTTTGCTTTGCCCAGGGCTGCTAGTTCCTAGCCTGGGAACAGCTCTTGCCTCCCTGATGATTTTTCACATGGCTTATTCCTGGTCTGCATTATAAATCACACAAATACAGACTGATGGTGGAAATGCCCAGAACATCCCTTAATGAAAGTGACCCCTGCTACAGCGCAAGGAAGGAGACAGATTAAATAAGAAAGAAGTAGGAGAGCAAAGACATGCAACAAGGAGGCTGTCGGAAAGAGGTGAGCACTGTATGGAGAGCAGCACGGAGAGAGAACAGGGCACCCTCTCACTTAATGAATATTTATTGCAAACTGCCGCCTATTATCTTTCAAAGAATTTTTATACAGTTCCCATGTCTTTCATCTGTTTCATGTTATGGTTTATCTAACTGTGGAAATTGCACGCGTCAGGTAAACGTTGATTTACATGCAAATTGCCTTCGCTAAACTCGCCTTTAAGTAAAATAAGATTCGGAAATAATTTTTTCTCATTAATTTGCAGTTTCAAAGAAACTCAAAAACACAACAAATGCAAATAATCTAATTCATTTGTAAATATAAAACAATTTGTTGGGATTTAACTTTGCCATATTTTTTCTCCCTTCCATGTGCTTTAAATAAATTGCAGTGTTTATCAAAGACAAACACAAGAGAGATGCTGGGCTGTTCCAATTCAATACCTTCCTGCTCTTTTTCTTTTAAAGGGCCACTATCAGGATAAAAATCTCTGCAAGATTCACTCCTGGAGTAACTGCTGAATGATATAGATTTATATCACACATTCAATTTGTTCCATAAATTTAAACCCAAATGTTACTTTCCTAGATGACACTTTAAATTATTAGAAGTAAATTTTTTAAAAAATGTAGACCTGCATTTGCAAAAGTGGCCAGTGATTTAGGGACTTTAGTTTTGAGGCCTCCTGCTAAAAGTGTTTTGAACTGCTAGTCAAAACATGCAAGTCCCTTAAGCTGTCACTTTGGAACACCTCAAATGTCATTTATGCAACACCATGACTGTCTGCATTTTTCACTTTACTGGCTTGAAAAATGATGCTATATTTGATAATATGTAGATCTTAAAAAGGTTTTCCCTGCTTTTAGTGTGTGATGCTGGTTAAATAACAGCCCTATTATGTCGCTATTTTCCCATATATTCACTGGAGAAAAATACAAAAGGTACTCTTACTTTCTCTGATTCTGTGGGGCAGGGGTTTCATATTTGCAGAGTCGTAACAAGTGCAATTTCTTTCTCATTAGGTGCTCTCATTGATTTTCAGCATCAATACACTGCTCTTTTATTTGGGTTTTTGGACAGAGAGTTTAAGGCTATCTTCATGGCTGCTAGAATGCCTGAGGACAAACTGATGTGCCAGACTCAAGCCTTCCCCTGAAAGATGAACATAGACAGTAACCAACAGAAAACATTGTTTTAGATCTGAGTATTGAGCTAAGATTCCCAAAAGATGGGCTAAGTTACCAGTTCCTCCAACAGGTCTTTGACCATCTGTGGGCAAGACAGTCCTCCCACAAACAGGGAGGAAGACACTTGCTTTTTGCCATTGTTTTTCTTGTCTAGGTATTGCAGCGTAAGTGCTTTGGGCTGCTTACACTTCTTCTCTAGTCTCTTCTTACCTGTACAAGAACATCGCACTAACCCTACCACACTGGTGGCTGTAGTAAAAAAAAAAAAAAAACCAAAAAACAACCAACTCTGCTTTTACTTTAAACCACAAAAAACTCCTTTCCAGATTTAAGCTGATCAGGCTCTTTACCAGACATAATATGACTTGGAAGCTGCTCAACCATTTCACCTTTATAACACACACGTTTAAATATGTTTCATTACTTGAAGAAATTTCCCCAATTTTAATGGTCAATTTCTAGCACTTATTGTTCAGTCCTCTAATGCAATCCCTGCTGGCATCACCAAAAGTCATTTCTGACTTACATGTGAACTGCATAAAATGTCTTTATGTAATCTTGTTTTACTGCAGACAGGTATCCTCATTATTAAAATATTATTACTACTTCACTTGCCTCTGTATTCTCTGACAGTTTCTCAGTAGAGAGGCCAAGAGCTAAATGGACCATAAAGAACAACCTCTTCCCAACCCAAAGGGTGATCCCTTTGTGCCAGTCTTCAGGGATATGGAAAGAACATTCCTCTAGTAAACTGGCAGAAAAATTTAATCACTAGCACTGTCAATCCAGAAGGAATGCTAAAGTTTCCTAGTCAAAGGAGAAGGAAAACCGGAGGCAGCCATGGCTACCTGAGTCCTTCTTATCTCACAAGGCTGGTGCAAGGAGCCAGGAGATGGAGCCTGTTAATTATCAAAGCCCTAGATGAGGACAGCAGGAGACTGGCAGTGCTTGTGGAGAGTGCAATACAACAGCAGGGAAGTAAACAAGGCAAAGCTACTTCTGCCTGCCTCCCCGGCAAGAAAGTGGTGGGGAGGGAATCAGTGTTTGCCATTATAGTATTTGCATGCAACAAGAAAAAACATTCAGAATTGTCAGAGAGAGAGAATCCTTTGCTCAGGCTGTTGAACAGAGACCAAGAAAGCATTGGTCTTTTGGATCTCCACTTAGTCTGAAATGTTTGGCCCTGCTACACGACTTCTCCCCATGTCCTCACTCTGTGACCACCTCGCCACCCAAGAGAGGGGATAAAACAAGTGAGGAAAAAAATGCCCTTGTCAGACTACAAAGGAAACATTACCAGGCACTGAGTAGAGCAGAGATGAAGAATGATTTCCAAAAAGATAATTGAACATGTTGTAATTTGCTCTCTTCTGTGTTTCAATTTTCATCTGCTTGTAGCCTATTTTGCCAGTCATGCAAGCAAGTGCGAAAGGGAGGGAGAATGCACATGGATGCGTGCGTGCAGGGTGAGCACACATGCATGCAAATAAATGAATAATCATCGTGAACCCACAGCCTGGGCTGCCCTGTGAGGGATCTTCAGCCAGTGGCTGACCAACACTGAACTCAGCTCAGGGGAGATGCTTTGCAAGACAGTGGTTCAGGCTGATGGAAGGAGTGTGTTCTGCCTTGAGGCTTGCACTGCTAAGGCCCTTGGCTCCACTGGCATATTCTGAATGCAGCCCACTGGAGATAGTAACCACAGCCAGGGTCCAGGGAAACCCCAGGCCAAGCAAAAGGAGTTTCTCTACTCTGATGTAATCAAAGACATAGGTCTCACAGCCAGGCTCTGTGAAATAGGAACCTTTTTGAAGTGTTAACACCACTCTTACGCTAATGAATATTTATGCTGCTGATACTTTAAAGCCACAAAAAGAATAAACCCATGTTCACAGCCCTTTAACCAACACCACCCTGTTACGCAAATCAATCAAGGTGAAGCCAGCAATCACTCACTCATTTACCTCTGCTGTCCACATTCCCTGCCGGGCTAATACTGAGTTATTCACAGCTGTCTTACATAGTGGGATTAAGATGGAGAATGGCATGTTGGGGCCCCAAGTCACACAGAATCATGCCCTACTCTGAGTCATGTCCCTTTGACAAATTTGGCTCCCTAGTTCCCAGGAAACAGTCACTGCAGATCGCTGCTTTGAAAAGGGTAGACAGCTCTTTTTGACTTAGGAGACATTTCACACACGTAGTTTGCCTTCCCTGTTACGTGCCCGTAGTCTTGACCTTCTCCTGTGTACAGGCACACGTGTGCACCAGACAGATGGAGAGACAGAATTCCTGTGCTCCATAGTCTGCTTCCCATCCCGTTTCCCAGTGTTTAGGTTAATAGCATTGTGGCCCATGACAACTAATCAATTCACATTACAGTCTCCAGAAGATTACTGTATCTGGAGAGAAGCAGGAAGATCAGTTAAGGCACGTTCTTGAAAATACCCACTGGATTTACTGAGCCCAGCTGCACTTGGGATCAAATCAGGTTTCACTTAACCACAGACCAGAGCACTTGTGATTTGCATGAGTAATTAGAACTGATTAATAGAATGACTTGCTTAATTAAGTTTATCTCTAAAGGTGCCCCTTGAAGACTCATGAATCTGAAAATCCAGAGGCAATTTCTCTTCAAAATCCTTTTTGGGTTGGAATGCTTTCAGCTTGGAACACTGGATGCACATTTCTGCATGTGTGTCTCTGGTCCCAGATTAATCAAAGCAACGGAATGGGTGCACAAAGGTCTCAGGCCTGAAGACAAACTGGTGATTCCTCAGGAAACTCAAAAGGAGCTCTCATCACTCTGAACAAAGAAAGGCTAGTTAATTTGCCAAAAACTAATAATCATCTCTGCCTGGCAATTTATGGCTCTGCTGAGCTTTGTTAAATTTATTTCTCAACCCTCCCTAATTTTGGTTGAGCACAGCTACAGTTGCCTGACATACTGGCAGACCAATTCCCGGTGCTTTGCCTACACAACAGATTTAGACAATACTTTGTTATAGGGTAACATGACACCCCAGTGTACTGGTACCTCTCCCATTCCCACAACCAGCAGAGGTATGTGTACTACGGTGGAGTTTGAGGGAAATCCCAACACAGACAAGAATATCAGTTTTCCTAGAGTAGGTTTGAAACCTGGAGACTTTTCCTGCTGAGAGCTTTTGGGTTTTTTCTTTCATTTTCCCCATACTGAAAGCAACATTAAGATTTTATTTCATTCTAAGTCAGAACAAAGCCAAACAACTTTGATATTTTATATGAAATAAAATTTTAACACACATCCAAACATTTGGTTTAGAGAATTTCGTATTTAGACGAAATCAAGGTGTTTTTACAGTTTCTTGATTCAGAAAAGATAAAACAACATTGTGAATTAATACTGCAAAACCAAATGGCACTTTCAAATGAAAAAAAAAAAAGTTAATTGGAAGCAACTTTCCGATGGAAAATGTTTGCATTTTTCCAATGAAAAAATTCATCCCTGCTGGAAGGTGAAATGGAACCAATTGTTGGGGCTTGTGAAGTGTTTTATGGGTGAGTGGAGAATCCAGCATTTTCACACAATGTCAGAAGCCAGAGAGCACTGCAATGTGAGGGACTCAGTGCTCTCACAGGTACATGAGAGCTTTATGGTCTCTCCTCCCTGGCATGGGAAAAGAGTGCTGGTGTTCACACAACGTGCTTCATCAAGGTTAAGGATGGGTGAGGATCCTGCCAGTTTTACTCTTTGGTCAGAACCCAAAGTGCCTTCTGTACATCCAGGAGGTGGGGCTGGGAGGGGAAACGAGGAAAGTGCTGGCAGCAGAGCAGGGAGGCACATCTCCCTCACAGCACGGTGGGGTGCAGAGCCCAGACTAATGAACCCTGCTGGGTCTGGGCTGCCTCTGCGTGACCAAGTGAGGCACTGACCTGCTCTCCTTCTCAGGGGAGGCTTGGCTTCTACAAGGAAAACTGGGACAAGGCAGTCCACTGCCTTGCCCAGAAAGGGCTATTTAATGAGAGTTTGAGGCTTTTTTTTCCCTATATAAGGGTCCCAGGGCTAGGGGTATGCCAAGTCCCCAGAGCAGCCAGGCAGCACTTAAATATATACAGTGGCATCTGGAGAGGGGGAGGGTCATTCATAGATGAATTAAAATTAAGTGCCAAGAGAAAAAAAAGAAAGAAAAAGGATGATGAAAAGGGAAAAAGTCAACCAGATCAATCAAGGAAACAGGCATCTGGAAGAAGCAGTTATTGATCCAGCTGTTAAAGAAACCTTCTGAACCAGATTACCCAGCAGCCACAGACTCCCTTCTCCCAAGACACTTGCCGCACTTAATCAAGAAAAGAGGTGACATGAGACAAAGGAATAAAACCCCATTTTTCCAGGCTGAGGTTTTGTTCCCTTAGAAATCCTCAGGAGGCTGAAGTGGTTGGACCTAAAACGATACAGTCAGAACAAAACAGACAATACAAGATTTAAGGATTAATTATGTATTTGTGGAAATCTGTCAAAAAAGGGAAGTGGGATCTCTCTGCCTTTCAATCTTTACTCATCTCAAGATTTTTAGGGAATTAGCAGGGGAATATTTTCATGCTGTCCTAGTACCGTACTGTGAGCAGTCCTAGAAAGTTGTCAGGGGATACTGAATTTAATTTTTCCTCTATTCAGCCTAGCATAGTTTTTTTTTTTTTCTGCTTTTTGTTTTGCTTTGTTTTCTTTGTTTCTCTCTTTTCTTGACTTTGAGAGCTCCAGACTCTCAAGTACTCTTGAGTGTCAGTCCCTTTTCTATTCCAGATTTATTCCATTTGGGTACGGCGAGAAGATGCACCTGGTGTCAAGAAAACAGTAGGTGATGATTTTGATTTCTCATTGTTCTTTAAATGTCAAGCCTTGCACTTCTGAAGTAAATTCTTTGGAAAATCTAATTTGTGCATCCTGAGTCACAGTTAGTTCTTTAAATGATAAAGTAAGGCAGAACCAAAGCCCCTGATTTCTAATATATGGTCAACTTTGTCACCAGATCCATCTTCATAGGAAAGGGTAATGAGAGGAATTAATCAAGAAATGCCTTTACTCCATTAAAGGTAGAACAGATAAGAGCAACAGAATTGGGATACTGCAACAACAACCCACATGAAAATACTGAGAGTAATATCCTGCAATCGAGCACCCATCAGAAACTTGGATCAGAAAACCCCACATTATTCCCTTCTTAGGGACAAAAAAAGGCCAAGAGTAAGGGATGGTGACCATGTTTAGTGAAAGATCTTCATAAATGGTACCCTAAAAACCTAATCTTGCTTCCAGTTCAAAGATATCCTGTGTACCTATGTTTGCTGCTGTCATACTGTCACGGGATCTGTTGATTTTCTGGTCAAACTCATAGGAAGTACCATGAGATTGACTTCTAAAGGAGTGGGTGACAGAAGCAGCATGTAGCAGTAACTTCCTAAGAAAGTCAGCTTTGAAAAGCCTAAATGCAAGAATCAAGCAGTCAGAGTCCAGACTCAAAGCATATCCATTTTGGCGTTCTTAACTGAAGCTCTGAAGAATAAAAGAATCTGGTAATAACTGCATAATAAAAGAATCTGGAATGTAACTTCTGTAAAGTCAGGATTACAGTTTTGCTATGGCAAAGAATCAAAATATGTGTTTTCCGTTTCTCTAACTATTTCCCACTTGAACGCAGTGGTCCCCTTCTATCCCTCTGCTTTTCTATTTTAGTGCAAGAGATATTTCTTCTTAGGTCACTGTTGAGTATTACAAGAAGGAAAAGGGTAAATAAGATATGAGTTTTACCTGACTGAAGGAAACAATACAGACAAAAAACAACAGACGGCAGATTGAAAAGGTTACCAAAAAAACTTGCATAGGACTCTTACAGCCTCTTGTGTTCTCGTTATGAATTATTCCCCCATGTGCAGAGCTCATCACAATCCTCAAAATCACCCTTCCTGTAGTGATCTGAAAGGGATAAGCTATCCCTTCTGTGTGCAGCACAAAAGCACAGATGGAACATTAGGAAGAACTGCTGTGAAAATATTCAGAATTACTACAAATCTATCCACACCTTCCTTTTTGTCTTCCATCCCCACGCCCAAGCCCACCTGTTCCTGTAGCACCTTCAGTTTTATACACTAATCAAGAGACTTTCAGAGCCTTGACATCTGTACCTGCTTACTCCCTCCTAAGCCCATTAGCCCTCAATCTGTAGGTATTAATACACAATCCATGTGCCTGGCTTGAATCTGCACATGGAGACTATGGAATGTAAGGTGCACTTGAGCTATGGCTTTATAGAGATTATGGCAGTTCTCCAACTGCATCCTATATTTGCAGTGGTCCCCATTTACCAGGTGCACATTGTCTTGTAGATGCTATGGCCTAGGCATGTAGGAAAGCAATGCAAGCACCAATATCAAAACACAGGGGTGCCAGGATGTGCAGCAAGCTTATGGACACTGTCAGTTTTGCATACTGTGTCTTTCAGCTATCCCAAAAATCATTTGTGCTACAGTGAACAGCACTGAGGAACATTTCATGAGGCTTTCTAATATGGACAGATACATACCCACAGCCTTTTTTACAAAACAAGATTTTGATCACTTTTTTGGGGTATGCTAATTCAATTCTCCATCCTCTGTTGGCACATGTACACACACTGGAACTGACAGTGGATGCTGCCAGCCAGGCATGATGCAAGCTGGCAGAGTTAGGCATAGGACAGAGGACTCCACCAGAGGCAGGAGATGGATCTGCAGATCCAGGCAAAGCTCTTCCTAGCTTTTAAACAGTGATAGGCTCGAGTCAATAACATGAGGCCTTCATAAGGTTTCCAGATTTGCACGTAACAAAGGATAAACAGGGAAACACAGGAAGTGCTACAGGACAAATCCAGCAGTGTTGAGTATGGAGAGCTCAAGAGTGGAAGAACAAGGAGTGCAGCAAGGCATAAGGAACTTTTTCAACACTAGAAAGCATTTGACTATGGAAAGCTGATCTTCCTTATTGACATAAACTCCTAGTAAACTATTTACTGCAACTAAAATAAATACATAAGAAACCAAATAAAATAAAAATTTCAGCAAGCCCATCCTGCAGTGTCATTTTAGAGCAAGTAAATGCTCTGGATGCTATCGCTTAATGCTCTTTAAACAACAGTTTAGGGAAAAGATGATTAATATGCTTATGAAAATAAATGTCTCCTGCCAGTGCAAATCTCTGCTAACACTATCAAAGTCAATAGAGTTCCTTTACTTACACCACTGAAATACTGAGGAATGTGGCCCATGATGTCTGCCAGAAAGGGTTGCACTTACAATCTCTAGAAAACTGAAAATGGAAAACCATAGCTAAGAAACAGCAAGGACTGGAAGTAAAGGAAAAACTAGAGCTCAAGAAGAGAGGGCTGGGACCAGAAGCTGTATTTCAGAAAACACAATCTATACAAGTTGAAGAGGAGAAGAAAGTGGAAACTGCCAAGTGAGGGAAAACAGAAAGGTCAGAAAGGAATGTAGGAGACATCAAGTACTTGGTAAGTCAGACAGTAAAGCAGTGAGGGTCACGACAGGCAGAGAGAGCCTGAAAAGATGGGCACAAACGACAGCGGATCACAAAAACTTGGACTGAGATGTCAGAGACAGAGGGAAAGAGCACAGGCCATCAGTGAAGATAAGGTCAAATAAGTGACCACTACAGGAAATGAAGGATTCATTTGAAAACTGAAGGTTAAATGAGGACATGAGGGAAAAAAGCTGAGTGACAGAAGGGAAGGATGAAGCTGGTAAGGATAAGATGAAGCCTTGAAAGCACGGAGATGTAATAATGGCAAGACAGCATGATACTGTCCTGGACATTCAGAAGAGAGGACACAAGTTTCACAATAACAGAGGAAACCCAAAGGAAAAATTTTAACAATCTTTGCCTCCTCTGGGGTCTCTCGTTCCATCATTTCCATTTTAAATGACATAAAAATACTTCTAATAACCAGAGAAACACTTAAAAAATTAAGAAACACTTGTTCCAGTTAATGTGTCTGAACAGTGTGAGTGTGCACACACATGCACATGCAAAAATCACCCAAAAAAAGTTTCCCCCCGGGAGGTCGTTATTATGCAAAAATTACCCTAATTAGGTCATGAATATATTAGTCCGTATTCAGTGCCAACAACAGCAGGGAGAAAAAGTGAGAGAGAGAATTGGAAATGTGACATGCATACACTGCCGGTGTGGTTAGGGGGACTGGATTCCAAAATGCCATTAGGAGATAAAAAGGTCACCCTGTAGGGAGGTAATTGGTACAGCACTTGAGCAGCTGATTAAAGGGACCTTTGCTTTTGGAGGTGGGAGAAGGAGGGGGGGTTAATGTAGGATCTCCCCTGACAAAGTATGTGATCTTGATCAAACATCTACTTTTAGGACAATCACGAAGAGAATGGAGGAGGCTGTCACCCTTGACATCCTCTTGAAGCAGATGAATTTGTTTAATAACACCTTGACTTGCATGCTTTAAGAGAACAATAAGGGCAGAGGGTATTTTCCTTCATGCAGGTTTCTCTCTGCTCAAACACACGAGCCTCTGTTTTCCTAACTCCCATCACAGCTACTGCTCAGACACTGCCCACGATGCATTAATAAGAAGTAAATGCTTTTAATGAGTCAGTAATGGCTGGGGGAGCAGCACAGGGGAAAGCTGCTTCTTCATTCTCTCTTCTCTTCACCAAACGATTACAGGCTCTCACGGGCTGAAGTAACACAACTCCTCGCTTGGCATGCAAGACAGAGCAGCAGAAGGGCTCAGAAACACCACAGCACATACTCCCCACAGAGAAATACAAGGAGGCTGGCTTGGAAGGATCATGAAACTTAGAAGTTACATCAAATAAGACACCATTTAAGCTCTAGAAATTATTGGTCACACATGTAAGGACTCACTCTTGTGTTTGCAAAGACAAGCAGTCTCACCCCACATTTGGAGACCACAGATTAAACATCATGAGTAGGCAGGGGGGAAAAAAGGAGAAGGAGGCAGAAGCACGGGCAGCATTGCTCCTTGGAGAGAGGTCAGCAAGAGCATGGAGAAGGCTGCACTGATCTTCAAGTTGGCTTGAGAACCAGTTCAGTTGTATGGTCTTTTCTGTCTCCCCAGACTGAAGTCCTCCTCATACTGTCCAACTGAGTCTCGCTCCAGTTTTGATGCTGATGGCCACTGGCCTTTCTCCATGCTTAGAATGATGAGCAATTTACATGTTATGCTGAGTGCACAAGCATTTCCAAACGCCACCACCTACAGGGGGCTGAGCCACTGGTAGCAGAAATGGAGGAACGCCTGGCACAGAATGCTACTTGGACCAGCTTAGCGTGGACCACCCTTCCCTGCCAACAATGCCTGGGAAAAATTTAGAAACAGATCCTGATACAGTTTTGTCTGTGAAAAAGAGATGTTAAATCACACAGCACAGGCTTGAGCTTTAAGGTGCTACCTAGAGGTGCTATGCATGAAATGTCACTTGTTTAAGTCCCGCTTTTGATCTACAATTGACTACGGAGGTAACTGTTGGACTGACTTGCTTCCTTCATCACCCAGCAAAAGCAGCATATACTGAAAATAGCCTCAGAATGAGCAGTTTTGGTCTATGATATCTAAAGCAGAATTTTTCAACTGCACTTTGAGTACAGCTGGGTAACATTCCCATCCAGTGAGAAATATTGACATTTCAACCTTCATTCTGGTCCCCCAGCAAACGGGAAAGTTGAAATTAAACATGTATTGAACTGAGTCAAAATAAAACATTTGGCTCACTTCTGTAAAATTAAGTTTTATGATTTAGGTTTAACTGACAATAAAATGAAGTCTTTCATTTTGATTTCCCAAAAGAAAGTTTCAATTTTCTAAAAAACCTTTTCCCAGAAAATCATTCCCATGGAACATTCACAACCACCTGTAATTTTCAGTGATACGGAAAATAGCCACTGCAACTCCACACAATACAGCACTGATCACAAGAGTCCACATAACCCTTAAAGTGCACACATTCTGACTAAAATGCTAGTTAAAAAAAAAGAAAAAGAACCCCCCCACACCCTTATTCTCTAGGCACTCCTGATATCTAGGACCAGAACTTAGCAGTTTAAACAACTGCTTTAAGACACAATAAACTTCTGCAAACAGAAGGGGTCATCAAAAGCAAGAGATTTAAAGATACAATGACCAGTCACTGTTAAAGCTTTAATTTCTTCTTTAAAAATAATCTTCTTTCATTTTTCCTTGTAGAGTTCAACAGTAAACAAATCCAGAGAGTGATTTGTCAGTGGAATATGAAGGGCCTTTTAATTTCTCTCAAAATCAATGCAGACAAGTAGTTTGTAAATTCAAGCTGTTTTAAAAGAAAAAAAGGAAAGCAGGTGGCATGTATCACTACATCACTGTTAGATATTTTTTCATACATTTTAATTACTATACATAATTTTAGATGCTTTCGTAACTTATATACCTGTCATGGCATTATTTCTGCTTTCCAAAATCTTATTTATATGTTGCCTTAGAAAACCTTAACAGAGAAAGAGCATTGCTATAACCCTATATAGGCATGAAACACAGAAACAGAGTGACATGCATTATGGCCACGCTGAAAGTCTGTACCCAAGAGAGCATTCGAGTCCTTTTTTTCTTTCTTTTCCCTGAGAATAGAAATTAGGAGAAAATTCAAACAGAAGGTATATTCCTAAACCCCTTGGAATGGAGATGTCTCCCACAGCTGCTACGTGTTCATTTAACATCTCCACAGAGGCTTCAATCAACCTCCTCCTCTTGTACCCTGCAAGCCAGAAGCACTTTGTGGAAAATGGAGGGTGTGCAGGCAGGCACAACAATCCTGAACAGGGATACAGGTGCTGTGGACGTGCTGACAGTGTTTCAGAGCTGAGGGACAGGCAGAATGACAACGTTAGCCATGGCAAAAGCAGAAGAAATGGCATGGGCTCCTTTTTATATGCTTACTTGGTTACTTGCCTGTTAACCCCTGAAGGAGCTGGGGTGGAGGGTGGGGGAAACGCTCTTAAAAGATAGGGTTTGTTTATATACAAATTTAGACACTACTAATTTTTCTCCCAAACTTGCCTTGTAGGAAATGATTAACACAGCAATTGTTAAAATATTTGGCCACCTGTTTTTCTAACTGAGAAGCTGGCCATGCCATCCACCACTAGCAACCTCTTCCGTTTGAACAAAAATCTGAATCTACAGCACCTTGCTGTACCTGTGCCAAGAGCTGTATGCTGACCACAGGAGCAATAGAAAGGGAAGAGTCCTCTGTATCTCTCTGATGAGAGAAACAAAACTATCTGAAGGGAAAAGGCTGCTTACATGTGGTCTGGTGCCTTGTGTCCCAAGGGGTACTCAGCAACTTGCAGTATCTGCTCTGTTTAGGGATGAACAAAATCCTAGGTACATGGCAAGCATTGATACCAGCATCCCTAAAACCAGTCAGCACAAAGGACAGGCAGGCCTGGAAACTGCTCAGACATCCATGTGGTGCAATTCATGCAGCATTCCAATGCAATAGCTGGGCAGCCGTGTATCACGGAGCCCTGATTTCTCCAAGTCTTTACAAAAACAGGACAAATAATGCCCCCTTACTGCCAGAGCAATGAGACAGAATGAAGAACCCCTACTATGTTCAGCACCCCTATGTTTCTTTCTTAAACAGTTATTTCCTAAGTAAGGCAGGCCTGTGGGCCACTCAACTGTACTGGGACCACTACCTTGTGCTGCCTTGTCTGTCTGCTCTACCAGCTGTGTTTGCTGACCTAGGCTGGATAGATGGCTCTGAGGCAGTGAATAGTTTTTGTTCTCTCCTGTCCGTCTAAACTTCTGCAATAGCTAAATATTGACAGCTTTTGAAAGCACACCTGCAAGGCAGCATTCGTTCTCTATTAACAATGTTGTTAGAAGACTGTCTGTGCTGTGCTATTCCCCACCACCCGGGATTTCATATTACTGACATGTAATTTACATAATTAAAGTATACAAAGAACATAGATGCTGCAACTGTATTGAATACCCCAGGAGCTGACATTTTGGACTGAAATAATGAAAACTGGCAGGCTTTCTACTAAGACCTAATAGGTATATATAGGTATATTCCATGCTAATTCCAAGCTAATAACTGAAAGAGCTGCCCCCTTCTCTGAAGTGAAACTCTAAATTGATGTGACCCCTATTTTGTTCCATCAGTAACTGCAGAGTATGCAATGCTAGCATGTTTCTACTGCTCATCTGCAGCTACAGAGGCTTTTGCAACTTGCCTGCATGGGTGCTACACTTGATACTTGCCTCCATCTCTCTGATACAGAGGTGTCAGGTAGCTTGTGGGATATAGTCCACCTGTGCTAAACCCAGAACCTGGGTGAAACAGCTGCAAAGCAGCGTGCTCGTATAGCTCTTTTATGCACACCCTTCTGAGCAGCTTTACAGAGTTTGAAAACAAAACACAACCTCAGAAGAGTATTAAATAATAAATGGCTATAGAAGGGGAAAGACTAAGAGACACAGGTAGGAAAGAATCAGAGGGATAATCTGAGATAAGACCTGCAACAAGACTATAAGTCAACAAGTGGGAAAAGTATAAAATATCTACTCTAGATAAGATCAGGAGTGGATTTACAGTGGGTAGAGAGCTAAAGGGCCAAACTCCCTGGTCCTACACTGGCTAGTGCTGCAGAAGTGTAGTACAGCCTCCCACATGAGGGATGCCACTCCCCTGTGTGTTTTCTGAAAAGCAAAAAGCTCTAGATAAAACAGTGAGCGGGATTTCACTAGCACTGGTCTCAAAACTCTGTATTTTGTGCACCCATGGACACTTAAAAGCCACACATGCAGAAGAAATATATTAGAAAACCACAACAAATGACAAAGATTTTCTCCAACAACTTCCAACTCTTTGCTTATATCTGATATTCTCTTAGTGTTCCCTTAACATGCTTAATGAAATCATATTTCACCACAGAAGTCAAAACAGATATAGATCATTACTGTACTTCCGCAAGAACCGGGATCCAACATTGTAAGCAGTGTTAGAGAAAACCTTGGGGTGAAATGTAATTTCCAACCTATTAAACTAATTCAGAAAATACACAAATAAAAACTTTCCATCAGGCTCATGAGTTGTATCTCTACTGTATGCTTCATCCAGCCTATACACTCAGAAGTTATCAGGAACTCCAAAATCTGATTAAGTTATGCCCTCAGGACACTGTGCCTCCAAAATCCTTCTTCCACTACATAGATGACCATTTTAGCCTGCTTCCTCCATTAAGAAGTCTTAATAGCATTCCCACCCCAGGCGTGATGCAAAGAAAAAAGTCCCCTCGAGTAATGCCCTGAGAGCAGATCCATCTTGTATAACTAATAGGGGTTAGAATACTTTTGAGGATCAGGGTCACAGCACATATTCATTTTCCCACACTGGATCAACTTACCATATGGTTTCCTCTATTTTGCAAGTGGGGAGCAATACATTTCACAACCATAATAACTTCTCATTTTTTCAGGAAATATCACATATGCTATTTCGAGCAAAAATTGATTTGACATGTGCAAACACCTGTTTGGCTGCACCATCCTCACATAAGTTTTCAAAGGGAACCAGGACTTTTTTCCTGCAAATCTATGTCTCTCTAGCTCAAGGACAAATTTTTTTCTGTGCTGCCAGCCTGGTCTCTTTTAGTGCACTGACCTCTATTTCTGACACTTTGGTAGTTTCCTCAGTATCACTGTTCATTTGAGGAAACTAGAAAATATCTTTGACCTCTCTCAGAGTTTTCAATCCCTAAATGACCTTCATGTATCATTTTAATCATATTTCCCTGTAACACATTTCAGATCATCCTCCTAGTGCCCTTAAACAAAATTCTTTGCAGTGTTGTGAACTTCTTAATCCTAAAAGGGACTGGGGCACATAAACTTCTGGCCAATAGTTTCACTGATTTTCTAAAAGGTCTAGTCCTTAATTATATTATCAGGACAACTCCATATTTTTTTGATAATAGAAAGGTAGTTGAGATTTTTTTTCTTTAATCGGATTGACATATCCTTGGTTGTTTGTATGTTTTCTTATAAATCTTTCTTACAAATGATCAAGAGTATAACTGCAGCTGCCAGACCTCTTCCTCTGCTATTCAGTTTGCAAGTCATACATTTGCAGTTGGTCAGAAAAAATAATCCCTCTACGCCTGGCAGGCGTCTGCTCAATGCTTCCTGGAAACCACAATGAATTGCTTGCAGTCAGTTTCAGCTAATACAGGCCTCCAACAAACAGATCCTGGAAATTTTTCATCACCATGAGCTAAGCGAGGACATCCTTCTCAACTTGTATATACTGAGATTCAGCTTTTGCTGCAGCTATGATACATAGCTCACTGGCCTTCACTTTTGAGGACATTATATAGATAAATGCTCTGGTACCTTCTCCAATAGCTTTGTGTTTAACATTAACTACTACCTGTCTGTTAAGACCTTGGTCCTTAGTTGCCATTTATTTCTCTAACTCTTCATGAGAACGTGCATCTTATCTCTCCTGGGAATCTCTGGATGAATCTGTTCTGAGGTTGTTGATCAGGAGAGCCACAAAAAGCCATCTGCTTACCAACCTGCACACTTCCTCAGTTTGTTAGGGTAGGCATATCATTGACAGCTGGAATCTTCTTCAGATCTGTCTGTACAATTTCCCAGTTACTGTCTACCCCATGGAATTTACATACTCCCTCGTTGTGGCAGGCATCCTTATTAGCTTCTCCAGCATCATCCCAAAATACAGTTCCTCAGTGGATGCCAAACACAACACAAATTGGTGCTATTTTTTAAAAAGTGCCAAGGAGATGGTTTATGGCAAGAATACAAGCCAGAATTTTGCTGATGCTTTAATTATAGACAGATACTTGGAATTAAGGCAATGGAAATTTTTGCTCTCTACATGTTGCTTTAATTGTGTGGGCCTCAGACACAGGTGTAGGGAACCATCTGCCTCTGTCAATTCTTTTAGTTCCTGCATGACTCCCAGAGCCTACTCAGCTCCCTCTTCTTATCTGTTCTCTAAGGGAAAAGAAACTCTTCTCAAAGGAGTGGCAAGAGCTACACGCCTTTGCCAACCCCATTGATGGAGGCCTTCTTCAATTCCAAAGGAACGTCCACAATCTAATCTTTATTTCATTTCCCTCTATCATCTTGATGCAACCAATAGCCTGACAAAGCATCTCTCAGAAATGATACTATGAGAAATTTTATCTTTTCCTCACTGCTATTTACCCAACAGGGATTGGTATCCCTATATTTTAAGTGTTGGCTGAGTGCATTGATTTCTTCTGTCTTTTTTTGTGTGTCTCAACTCAGTATGGAGCCCATGGAGTCAAAAGGAAGGACAGTTAAAAGTGGAACAATTTTATAGTGAAAAAATATGCTATGGAAACAATATATGAGTTCAGAGCTTGACAGTAAGATATTAGAGGTACATAACATCAAATGTATCATTTATATCTCCCAAATTATCTACAACAAGTGCAATGATTACAAGATTTTCTAAAGAACTCCTAATTTATAGGCTGATTGCATAAGATTAGCAAAATTTTGGTTTCTGAGGTGATGAGAACACAGTCAAGTCATTAGCTGAGAGTGTCTTTTCCCATATTGCAGGGTTTGTATTTTGTTGAGCCACATGACACTGAATCACTTTCTGAGAGGGTCAAGAAACTTGCCTTTGGAAGTGGTACCTTTTATGCAAGTCTTGGAAACCAAAGAACCTGCATCCTGAAGCCATCATTTAACCTGCTGCCATAATTATTTGTTAATACTCAACTGTCACAGTGATGAGGGGAAAATGGAACAGGACAGTGAGAATTTTCCCTCTCCTGAGGTGCCATTCTAGTGGCAAAGCCCATTATAGGGTGATTACAAACCCACCTCTCATCATCATAAAACCAAGTAAAAACCCATTATTCTTTTGCGTGTCAAGGTTTAAGTCACATTGACAACTAGAATTTATTCTCAAATTTTTCAATACTTTAATCTCTTTTTGAGTTAAAAAAAATAAGAACAGCTTTTTTTCCCAAATTTTTGTGAAGTGTCTGATGTTTCTTTGTGTCCCTCTGTCAACCCAATGAAATCACATTATATCACAAAATCCAAAACTTAAGTAGATTTTGCTGACTATCCTCCAGGCAGCTTCACTGTTCATTTTTAATCCATGTAGAGTGCTTAAATACCACAGCGGTAAGTGTTTTATACAGGCATATAGATAGATTTTGACATTGGATCATGAAATAGGCAGTCTTCAAGGGCAGCAATTGTAGAATTTCTTAGAAATTGCCATCATTCAGGAAACAAGACATGATTGTCCATCATCGTGCTGATAGAGAAAATAAAAACTAGTGGAATAAATATGTTCTGTGACAGCACCTGTCATTGGTGAATTCTTTTGCCCGCCACATCAAAGATAGTGGATGATTTATGGAAGACAGTGGATTTCTGCTGACAGTTTTCCATGATTTCCAAGCCCCTAATAGAGTACAGATACTGTTTTTCAGTTCTCTCTAGCCTGGTCAACACTTTAATTTAGTATTGATATTTAATTTGTTCCTTTATTAGCAATCCGGTGACCCTTCAATCCCACTTACTAAGAATTTAACAAATTATGTCTTTACTTATTAATGGAAGAAGAAAAAGTCAATGTGAAATAAACTGGGAAATTCTATAATCAAAAACTTTTTTTTTTTTTATTTTAGAGCTAGTTAAAGTTGCTAAGAGATGTAAGTACCTCCTGTTCCCTTTGTTTACAACCAGCAAGAAGACTTGACGTAAACAATTTAAGGTGCCATAAATTTTATACTACGCACAGTATAAGCTCTACATTATGCCAAGGAAAAAGAAATACATATTTAATTTCTGCAGAGAGAAATTAGCCACTGCTCACAACAAATGCTCTAGTGCAATGTCAATAATAAAACTAGAGACAGCCAAATCAATTCTTAGACTTTCTTGAAAAAGAAAGAAGGAAAGAAAGAAGGAAAAAAAGTAGATATGGAAATCCTAATTGCTGAGTTAGATTTTCCTGCAGGTCATGAGTCTTAAGACCTGGAACCTGCACTTTAATTTCTAGCAAGTGTATTTCTAACCCTTCTATCTTCCAAAAGAAACAGTGAACAAAGTGCAAGCCAACCCAGCGAAGTTCTTCTGACCATCTGTTTTTCTATTTCCAAAAATAGCAAACATCTCTAATCTGAAAGTTATGGTAACTGCAAAAGTTAAATACGATGATTTTAATGCCCCCTTTACCACCTATTTCACTGTTGGGTTACTTTAGTGGTGTCAGCTTCTTTGTAGTCCCAGATAATCAGTTCAGAAATTGTACAGCAAAATAAACTACATTAGGAAAGATGCTGCCCATAATACATTAATTTTCTACCTAATTCATTAAAAATCTATTTAAATGAAGCTGAAGCATAGATTCCTCTCTGTCAAAACAGATTTTCACAGCACGAATGGACCAGGACTGAGTCCTAGACAACCTACAATTGCTGTACAGAGACACTGTTATTTCTGCTTGAGAAGACTCATTTTTCCAGAATAGCAGGCCTTTGGTTTGATGGCCATTTTATATATTGGCAACTTCAGCTTAAAAAGGTTTTGATTTTGTTTTTCTTTATATCAAAGTGAACAAATTCAGCTGACAGAATGACAGAAATGTTTGTTGGAAAGGAACCCTGGAGACCACTTAATCTAATCTCTCAAACCTAGATCAAGTCAGTTGTGTATTTGTCCAGCCAAGACTTAAAAACCTCCAAGTATGGAGATGTTGCAACAATCTCTGTACCTTTTGTTATGGAATATTTCCCCCCCAAGGATGAAGATTTTCTTAACATTTCACCTGAACCCTGCATCTTTTATCCACTCTTTGATGTGGTTTAACCCCACTAGCAACGAAGTACCACACAGCCCCTTGTCACTTCCAACTTGCAGTGGGGAGAAGAATCAGAAAGAAATGATAAATCTAATGAGTTAGGATAAGAACCATTTAATAACTGAAACAAAACAAAATAAAATATTAAAACTAATAATAAAAATGTAATGAGAATAAGCAGGGGGAGAGTGGGGGATTGAGGGTGAGAGAGAGAGAAAGAGAGAAATATAAACCCCAAGAGAAACAAGTGAAACACAATCCATCAGTTTACCAACTACTAACCAATGTCCAGGTTGTACCCTCCCAGACAACCCCCCCAGTTTTTATACTGAGCATGATGATCTCGGTAATGGAATATCCCTTTGGCCAGTTTGAGTCACTTTTCCTGGCTGTGTCCCCTCTCAGTTTCTCACACACCTGCTCACTAGCAAGAGCATGGAAAGCTGACAAGTCCCTGATTTTGAGGAAGCAATACTCAACAATAACTAAAACATCAGTGTGTTATCATCATTATTCTCATAGTAGACCCAAAGCATAGCACTGTAACAGCTACTAGGAAGAAAATTAACTCTATGTCAGCCAAAACCAGGATATCCTTGCTTTATCACTTGCCATTCCTGGGAAGAGCCTGTATCTGTTATTTTTGCTACTCAACAAGCAACTAACAGTTACTATTTCTTCACTCTACTGCCTCTTTCCACCAGACTAAATTAACAGAATTCCCTCAACTTTTCCCCATCATCTACGCCTTCTTGGTTCCTGAACATCTTAGAGGCCCTCCCTGGTTTCTCAACGCTCCTGTAGAACTCAGAAGTCTAAATTCAATATAATATCCTCACGCAGGCTCAGCATGGCTGCACAGGGGAAAATGAGAGCATTCCCTGGTCTGTTAATCACACTTATATTGGGCTACAGGAAGATGATTGTCTTATTTTGCTGGCTCATACTCAGCTATCTATTTAATACCTTAACCCCCAGGTCCTTCCCTGATGGGCTGATACTCTAAGAGACAGTTCCTGACCTGCACTGACTATGGATTATTTTACCACAGATGCAGAATATTTCCTTGCTGAGCTTCATGGCATCACTGTAAGCCCAGTTCTCAAGTTTCTCAGGGTCTCTCAGTGGAACTTCTGACATCTCAAAAGCACACATTCACGTGACCACTGCCCTTCAAGGCATTACCTTCCAGTAAAAACTAGAAAATCTTTTCTTGCTCATTAGGAACCCAAATAGTAGAGCAGTACAAGGTGGAAGATAGATGAGACCACTGGAGAAGGAATCACTGACAGAAAAAAAATGGCAAGGTTAGACGAACACAGCTCTTGATGGACTCTCCTTATAAAAGGTGAAGCAATCAGGAGCAGAGCATCAAGAGCAATGCTTCCCTCCTCACTTTAATCACCATATTTCCATGCTATGAAGGGCAGCTTGTGGAGGAGATGGAACTAGTTGATGTCACCTCAGTCTCCTGGGATGAACGTGGTGTTACATGACACCTTAACCCCTTTGGTCTTTCTATCAGCTCCTCTGTTGGAAAGGGCTGTCACTGAGAAGATGAAATATATTTACAAATTAATTAACTTTGGCCAGTGACTGAAGAATTAGATTTCCACTAACAGGGATTCTGTCTGAGTGATGGATACACAGAACACTGGAGGAATAAAACACTAGTCTTCCTTGCCTCCCAAATCTGAATGCTCAGCAACCACACCACCTTTCCCTTCATCAGTCTTTTTTTTTCCTCTACACTGTCAACCCTTCTCTTCTCAAAGCCACTGGAATTTGTTTTAGTAGATGAAGGTATATGTGTACTGAAAACAGTATTTGATCTCTGAGAACAACTCTTCAACTCATTAAACAGAGGCCCATTACATAGAGAGCTGTGAAGCCCTGTGGTGGGGAGGATATGGGATTAGTTGAGAATAAGACTGAATAAAACAGTTTGTGATTTCAGGACCTGAAGCAGGGACAAACCTGCACAGAAGTGTTCAAGGCATAAGCTGTCTATTATGTGGGCTGGAAGTTTCATTTTGTTCTATCTCATGTTAAAACACAAGCTGTTTGTCAGAGGGATTGTATTTGCCTAGCTAGGGAGGTGTTAGAGAATACAGGCTTGCGCACAACAGCGTGGGAAGAACAGGTGACTGTTCTGATGGCGCTAACAAATCTGAAAATAAATTAAGGGTGCGATGCGGTGCTCACAGAGCAAGGGCTAGCATTTAATCCTGGAAACAAACAGTGCTGCACAATTCAGACAGTCTCAGCAGAAAGGCAGAGGGCAGCTCGTGGCCCATTTCTTAGTCACTCATGAAATAAAGCTTCAGGTGGCAAACAATGCAAAGACAGGCCTTCATCATACTGCCTCTCTGGAGTGGGAAGCCTTAATGAGCTTAATTTTGCT
Source organism: Ploceus nigricollis (assembly GCA_013399945.1). NCBI lineage: Eukaryota > Metazoa > Chordata > Aves > Passeriformes > Ploceidae > Ploceus > Ploceus nigricollis. The sequence goes on along the minus strand of VXBC01003477.1, from coordinate 9,571 downwards.
GTGCAACCCGTTAAAGTGGCAAAGCAGAGACCCAATTTAAGTTAGCAGCAATTCATTTAAAGAAGACCTTATAGATTAGTGACACTTCAAGGATATAACAGATTACAAATAAAATAAGCTTACTTGCCTCGAAGAACAAAATACAATAAAGAAAGATCCAAATTCGTTCATCAGAGAGCGTGTTCATTATTTAATGGAACAAAATTCATCTTCAAAATCATCAAATGTGGGTCCAACAGAACATCTGATGTTTGTAAAGGCTTCTTATGTCATGTACAGAACTAATAAATTTTGAGACATTTTTGCAAGAATTGTAGTTGTTTGCCATAATATCCTTACAGACTTAAATATCAGTAATTAGGTTTTTCCCTCTTTGAAATCTCTTCAAGATTTGAAATGGCAACAATTATTTTCTTTATTTCCTGCTCTATATTGTCAGGTGGAACCAAGATGTGTTATGAGACAGCTACTGTGCTCTACTTCAGAGCTACATAATGAAACCTCTTTTATCTAATACCTGTACTTTCTTATTTGGTGGAAGATATTTATGTGTTATTCTTTTTACATTTAGAAAGGTCATTAAAGCAGAAGTTGGGTAGACATAAATTGACAAATAATAACGCTGCATTGGAAGTGGGGTGGACATAAAACTATTCAATATTCAGCACACTGCAGCACAGTGCAGAGGGTAAGGCTGACCTCAGAGATCCAGAGCTGATTATAGTTAGGAGATTCTATTCCTGGGACATGAAGATTATAAAGATGAACTTCATCAAATGGAGTCACAGTTGGCCTCCCTTTGTCCATCCTTCCTCTCTTCTGGCAACAACCACCTGGGGGGAAGGGATGAGTGCCACAGTGCCATATGCTCTTCAGCAGCTTTTGGCAATTTAAGTAGCTGTGAAATTTTGCATTGAAGGCCAGCAGATGTGCTCTGGGGTGAGACCCCTTTATCAGGGACGGGCAATACAGTGTGCTGTATAAATGACATAAATTCCAGCTAGAGCTTATTCCCAGGCATCTCACAAGCACATACACAAATACAGGCTTTTTCTTCCTGTCAGTAGAAAACAGGATGCATTAGCACTGAAGTCCAGCACAGGAAGAAAAGGCATGGAAAGAAGAGAGACATTTTCTGCTAGTCATGTTGCTAGGACAGTAAAAACCTTGATGCTTTAACTCCTTGCAGAGGCAAATCTTCAGCTGTTTCCAAACAATTTTTAACACAATTTAGGAACTATATTTACCTAACATGAACTAGAAGCTGCTAGACTCTGTACTTTATCAACAATACTGATGCCATGATTGATTTTATTGTTTGTAGGAATATTCTCCTACATTTCTGCAGAGGCCATGCAGTAAGACTAACAGAAATGAGACTCTTGACCTAAAAAGTGGTTAAAACCTACAGAGAAACATGAGATCCAGTGCTAGGTCAGTGACAGAAGCACAGAAATAAGAAGAGATTTACCAATTTAGCAGGCCTTTTCTGTAAAGGCTGGTAAGGTAGCTAATGTGTCAGTGGATGTGTTAAGAAGCAAATACAATAATTATACTTTCTAGAGTAATGCCAGGCAATAACAATTTCCATGGTGACAGACTAAGCCATCACTTGCAGAGTTTTTTTGTGGCAGGAGGGGAGGGAGAGGTGATAGTCTGATAAGCTGTCAATAGTAGTTCATTATGTATTTTTGACCATCAGCCCCTTGTAGGGAGGGAAAAGCAGGCACCCAGCCAGGGCAGGTATATAATCTGATTGATGCTTCACATAAGTGGCTTTCAAAAACTTGACTGAGCATGAAATCTCATCATTAAAGTTTATGTCCTGAGTGAGTGGGGAAAAGAGAAAAAGAAGGAAAGAGACCAAACCAAAGGGAACTAAAGCTGACAGAACAATGGCAAATTTACAACTAAACATCTACTTAAGCATGATTTCCAAAGCTAATCACCCAACATGAAAACAAGCTTCTGCCTCTGAAGGAAGTTAAAAATGAAGCTCACCCTCTCTCCCTGTGCAGACACATAAAAAACCAAGAGCAGTAAAATCAAAGCCCATGGGATCCCTGGAATGTAAGTATCTGCTCTGTCTGTCTTACCAAAGAGTGTTAAAGCACTGTAGAATAATCAGGCACAAATAATCTAGGCTATCTATATCCATTTATTCCATGTTTAACCCGCTGCTTTTCTCTGGTTATTCAGAAGAGAAAGAAACCTTTTGAGTGGCATATTGGACTCTACAATTTCTTTCTTTCTATCTGCTCAATATGAAATGGGTCAGAGCAGCGAGGAATCGTGGACACGACAACACTGCATCTGTAAGATCCTTCCTGCCAGAAATAGGAGTTGTTAAAGCTTCAGGAGTAAAAAGGCCTATCAAGATCACAAAATATTCTTACATAGCCAAGTCTCAAAGGACTGGGGAAGAGTAGAATATTTCAGCAATATTCATTCTGATTTGAAAACAAATTGGTCTGCCTTGCTTTGCTCCCCCTCTGTATTCTTTTTGAGTAATTATTCTAGCTAATGAGTTTACTGGCAGAAGTGTTCACAGAAACAGCAATTTTTAGTGGCCATTAGAGATTATTTGTAAAGAAATTTTTAATCATAAGCATTCACTGTGTAAATGTGCTTCAAAGGACTAGGCTCATCCCATCAGGGACTGGCAGTGCACTAGGTAACCAATATGTGCAATCACAGCTAATCAGTCAGCTCTGATTTCAAATATTCTCAATAAGCAGATCATGGACAAGCTGTAACATAAAAAATTATTCATAGATATTATTTGACAAATGATTGTCAATACTGAATAATTCAAGAAGATCCCACATTGTTCATGAACAATTCCCAGAGAGAAAGAAGGGTGAAGGTTGTTTTATATGTTCATGATGGATTCTTCCACTAGGGCTGCTCAAAACACTCTGGTGAATAAGTCAGCCTCTCATATTTCTTCTGAAACATGAACGTCTGAATGGCCACATTTCAGGAGCAGGCACTGGTTTTTGGATGCTCCATTTGTAACCAGACAAGTAAATGAGGATCTGTGAAGGACACCAGGTAGAATTAATGGCATTGCTATCTGTGCAAACAGTCTGTGACACCAAGCAACTCCTCAGTGATGCAGAGTCATTTCTGCTGATGTTTGGCTTTAGCAACTAGTTTGACAGAGACTGGGAAGATTATTCTATGTGCTTACTTCCCAGTCTTCTGAAACTGTATTACTTATCCTTCCACAAAGGCAAAAAAATATTCAGTTGCCCCACTCACCATTAGTAAGCATTCACTGCTGAAAAGAAACTTGGTTGCTAGTCCTCCTGAACCACACAACAATATTGTGGTTTGCTTTTAATTTATAAATAAATGAAAAATAATCTGTCCAGGTATTACAGAGAAGCAGACTGTTTATTAAGATGTGATTACAAATCCTCTACTGTTTGTCAATAACACTATACCAAATAAATTAAGAGTGACAAAAACTGCCATTTCATGTTTATTGTCATGTTATTTCTTTGAAAACATATCACCCCTAGCATCCCACCACAACTGTGTCCAAGTCTCTGAGTATCACCTGTCCAATACTTTGCACCTGAAGACTTGACTGAACAAGACTCATGAACACAGCATTGAGAAAAGTAAAAAGTTCAAGAAATAGGACATTAGAATATAGAAGAAAAAAAAGAAAGAAGAAAAAAAAAGGGGGGTGAAAAAGAGAAGAAAAAAATAAAAAAGTTTAAAAACTTTTAAACAAAAATTAGTTTTTTAGTCTAGGAAAACCTGAGGTATGACAAGATAACAGTTTCTCATTATGCAAAATGCAGTGAAGACAACTGTGATCAATTGTTCTCCATGTCTGCTGAGGATAGAACAGGACGTAATTAATTTAATTTGCAACTGAACAGAATAAGATTAGATGTTCAAAAGAAATTTCTATCTGTAAGAGCAAGAACTAGAAGTTCAGTACCTCAGGCAGTTATAGAACCTCTCTACCAGACAGTTTTTCTTAGAAGAACAGGTTTGACAAAGGTGTGTCAGAATGGCAAAAGCAACCTGCTCATTCCCTGAGCTGCAGGATGGACTAGAGAGCTTTTCAAGAGCCAAATACTCTCATGATCTCTTAAAGCGCTGCTCTCATGAAACCCTCGACCTGCCTTACAGGAGACCCCCTGAAGTACCCAACACTACACCTCCCCATAAGCACAAGGAGGACTCCACAGGGTGTAGATACGCAGTGTGTATCCACAGCTCCACAGTGTCTAGTTGGTGTCGTCACAACCCAAACCAGAAAGTTTTAGTCCCCCTCCCCAAACCACTTCTGTCTGCCTTGTGTTACTGTAAGAGAACAGTTTTCAGATGTAATGCAAAGGGTCACCTTGATACCTAAAAAATCTGCCTGCCATAGAATTTGAAGATGAATTAGATTGAGCTACTAGATGCTTTAAAAGTAAATTTTGCATGACTGGAAATAAAAGCATGTTTTACAAAAGCATCTATTCCTACTCCTTCCTCACCAAATCAATGAACAGAAGTGCTGTAGATCCCAGGAAGAAATAAGATTTAGCTGCTGACACACACAAGAGACTGCAGGCTTCTGTAGCTACCATGGTTTTACCATGCCTCCCTGCAGGGGACTGCTCCTCTGCTGAGCCATTCACCAACACACTGGTTCTAGGGAAGATTTCTCTCCAGACTTTTAAAAACCCTCCTTACCTCTCAATGAAAACAGAGCATCTCAGTTTGCCAAAGTAACATCATATGCTGCTTTTCTAGCAATGACAAAACAACTTTTAAATATCTTCTCTTTGGCTGGTTAAGTCTGGCTAACCCAATGCTCTCAAGTCTAGAAGTCCTACCAGAGCTGCAAGTTCTCAGTTTTGCCCCTCCCATCCTCTGTTACTTTTGAATCCACTTGCAGACTCATCAAGAAAAGCACCATGTCTACCTCTCTAGCATCCTGAATATCCTCTGTTCCTCCAAGACACAGTCAACTTTTTTTTTTTGTTTTTTATATTCTAGACAATACAGCCCACGAGGATCTACTCACGTTTGCAACTTTTCTTCATTTTTCTCATATCTCAACCTCTTCTTAGCTGTTATTTATGCACACGTATGTGGTTAATGTTTCAGATTTTGGGGATGACAGCTCTAAGTCCACAGAGTTTATTAAGGTAAAATATTGCAAAATAAACAAAATTATGACATTGAAATGTTTATATTGAACAAAAGAGGAAGTGTTTCCAGGCCTGGAATTCTATGCTATGCTGTAATTCTATCTATATTTCATATAGATAAAAATATATATATAAAAAACATATTCTATATATAAAATTATTATATATTACATATATATTTTATATAGATAACATATAATTCCTTCTTACAACCATCTATTCCTCTAGCTCTTGCTCATAATATTTTAAATGCAAGCAAAGAGGTACCATCGCTTCGCCTTTCATAGGATGTTCCCTGAAAATTTCCAGCCTCACATATGAAGTCCTGATTTACAAAGAGTGTTAATAGCAGTATCTCCCAGCCTGTGAGGACTTGCAGATGAGCACTATACTTCTGGTCAACTCAGTTTTGCTTTGGGTCAGGGGTGTTCTGCCTCCACGTCAAACAGTTGCTCTTGCTGAATTCCCACTGATGAGAGCCCCTGCTTTGTTTCTCCACAAGTCAGAGGCTTTTTTTGTAAAATTAGAAGTAGACACACTGAGAAATAACTCATTTGTTTTACTCTGCCTCCCCTGTTGCACCCTCTGTCACCCCACTACAAGTTCCAAGTGGTGTATCAATCAAAAAAATCCATAGGAGGCAAGTGGGAAGAAATAAGGCTTAAGAGATAGATCACCTCCACAAATCCAATTACTGTGCTCCTCAGGCTTTTAACTTTAGTTCTTCATTTTCAGACCTAGTTCAAGTCAGTTAGTTTTTATTTATCGTATAAGCAAGAAGCTCATTAGACCAACTCTACCATTCCCAGTCACTCACATACCATGCAGCTGACGAACTCTTGCAAGTGTCTAACTCTTAATAGGGCTAAGGATTTCACCCTGACATTTTTGCTTATATTTGTTGAAACCAATACTGCACAGTACTGTATGAAATCATTGTAAAATCCAAGCCTGGATACCATGACCTTGTCTGCTCTGTCTCCCACCTGCATCAATATCAAGTTAAATTGAACTAGTGGCAATTTTCTTGTAAAAGTTGACAGTGCTATAGACCATCCTTCAGAGCGTTTCCGGGTCTAATGGGCAAAACGTTATTCTCCCTGCAATAATTATGGGTTCTACAGTACTTTGAGGAAAATTGCTGTGGACAATACATAAACACTTCAATGATGTGATCACTTGATGACTGGTGCAATGACTTTTGGGTGAAAAGGGTCAATGCCACAATAGTTACGGGATGGCTGATAAAATTTGCATTATTTTCTAGCAATCTCATACACTACTGTGATGTTATAGGAAACAGGATGGAAATAACATTCCTAAAATAACTTTCATAACTAATTAATTGTGTTGCAGAACCAAAAGCCAGAAGCAGTCCTTCCCTGTGGCTGTGTTACTGTCCAAGTCTACAGACAAGCTGGTATGTGGGGGAGAGAGGAGGAAGGAGATAATGATTTATATGTAAGATCTTGGGAAAGTTTCAGTGATATTAATACTTGACAAGTACAGCACTCCTGATCCTAAGCATGTCTGACAGGTATTCTGCAGCCAACTCAGAATTCACCGGAATGTTCCTACCAGCAACATTCCAAAAGTCTTCAAATGGCCTCAAGCTCAGGGTTTAGGGAAAAAATGACACTTTATAGGTGATGAAGTAGGACATGCAAGTACCACACAGGGAACCTCAGTGGCTGGACTAGGACTGTGCTGAGCATGCCCCTGGTGTCAACCCCAGTGTAAGACTGTATTGACCCATCCTGAACCCAGTAGAGATAGGATTTATTGAACTCCTTTTGCTCTAATTTATTTTACGCATAACAGCAAGAGAAAGGAAAAGAAGAAACTGCAAGTAAACTAGACTAAATAATCTCTCTTCCCAGTTACTTCCCTTTGATTATTATGCAACATCATTCATACCCTCTGAGGAATGAAAAGGAATCAAGAATTTTCTCAAGAGCTGTGATCACTTCTTCCATAGCTGACTGTGGTCCCCAGACTATGTATTGTTGCTTATTTTGCATACCCATCAGTGATCATACTAATACTAAATGTCTCACTGTGCTGTTTACTTTCAAAGGGAAGGTCCTGCCACTCACAGAACATGTCTGGCTCCTTGCATTTTAAACAGGTACCTGAAATTCATCCTGATTTCTAGATTCAGTCCTTATTTGCTTGAGGTGGAGTGACCCATCCCATTTCCATTTTGAGATAAGATAGTACTAGCACTCACAGAGTTAGATGCTTTCTTAGTTCTCTAAATTCTCATTTTCTTGCTCTAGAAACACCCTCATACAAAGGAAGTTGAAAATGTATTGTTGCAAGCTAACATCAAAAAGGACCAATTTTCCTACCACCTCACCCTGCTGTATTACAGATGTATAATTTCACTTATTAGAGTGGAGCTATTCCAGATTGTCTGTGAGAGTACCTGTATGAGTGCACGTGTGAGAGACAGCATATGCATGCAGGACCAGCCCTTAGACCTTTCCAACTGCAGTTAATGCTGTACAAAATGTTCCACTCAGGTTTCATGTTTGGTGTCTTCTAGAGGTAAGCAAACCTTTCCTGCAGCACTGCCTTCCTCACCCTTCCATGAAGCACAACTCCCTTAACTGTCAGGTCCTCTTACTTTAGGCACAATCCTCTCTTGATGAAAACAGATAAGCCCTAGGGCTGCTGAAGAGCTGAAAGGTTAGTAATTACATTGGCCTCTTCTTTAGCATCTCCTCCTTTGTAACTGAGAGGGAGGTGTAGCTTCAACAAAACACAGAATTGCATGATCACCATGGAAATGAGGGATGAGCACCTCTTGTGATGAAGACAAATGACTGGTGAGAGGGTTCTGTCCCCTCTCCCCTTTATTGTTTTGCATTAAATATTTAAAACTTTGGGATCTGAAACAAGTCAGGAATATTAAACAGATGTAATAGCAACAGCTCAGAGCAGTTAAATAAAGAACAGCTCACGTTCCCTCGCAAAAGGCATTCACAGGTGCTTTCAAAATATCATCCTGGCTCAAAAGGGTATGGGATACTTCTGGTTCCCAGGACAGTCCAACATCGGCAGAGCAGAGGGAGCTGCAAGGCAGCAGTGCTTTTGATACATTTGAGCTGCTTCTGTTCCAAATGAAATTTTGTTCTCAGTATGGAGCAGCATAAGGTGCAAGCAGGTGCTCACAACCCACGCGTTGGTAAGAGATGTCATGTGGGAGTAGCTGCACTGTCATGATATTTCACTGAAAATTTTTATCTAACAAATACTATTGGGAAATTGGAATGTCACCATGGCTTGTCTGGGTTTTGTGCTCTGATACTCCAGGGCAGTTCCCTACTCTTCTCCCACCCAATAATGGGAATTTTCCACTTTTTCCTCATCAGAACCCATAGAAATGTTCATCTTAATTTCTGACAACTGAAGCTGTGTTCTTCTACAGATAATGTCTAGTCCTCAATCCTATCTGCAGGAAAGAATCCTACAGCTCTGCTTCCCTGAGATTCCTGTATCAACTGACTTCTATCTAACTTGCCTGGACACTCGGCCTCAGAGAATTTGCTTGGTATTTTCTCATGAAGATGTGCAAATCCCCCTGTGCACTGAAAACCTTTCCCTTTCCCCGGTGTTGGTTCCCCCTCCCAGTGTGGCTCTCAACTACATCAAGTTGGGATACATGTGCAGCACCAAGAACATTAACTTTTCAGGTTTCTTAAGGTGATGAACACATGATATTGAAAGCTAAGGAATAAATATCTCCAAGTTGATGTTGGGACAACGTTCCAACATTATAGCAAATCAAATGCTATGCAAGCAACTTAAAATCTGTCACAGAACTGCTGTTATGGTATAACAGTAGGTAGCAGGTGTATACAGAACACAAAGCTCACAGTGCTGTAGGTACTGACCTGTTCTACATGGATATATTTATTACCTGAAGACACAAACAACTCCTAAGGTGAAATGAGGCCTTTGGTGGATATGCGTGAGTTACTTCATTTTGATGCTTCAATGCTTCCAAAAGAATGAGGATATCTTGTTTTCATCACACAACATGATTGCTAATTTACTGATCCTTATTTTTGCCTCTCAAAAGTCTGACACATCTGCAGCGATGGAAGGCAGGTTTTATTTCTTTGGAAACATATGCCTCTGCACTTGTACTGAACTATAAGCTCTAGTAACTCGTAATGCTACACAGCTTGGATGCTCAGCTCAGCAGGTTCTGTACACACACAAAACCATGTAATTACAATATATTCCATAGATGCTTCAGACATGCAGAACTGACATAACTTGCAAGGAAACTAATACATTTAAGTCATTCCAGCAAAAATATTATTCCACAAATGTGTGCATTTTGTATAGGATGACTTGTCTGCTCACTTCCAGCACTCGCCAGCTAGTGAATTTCC
>VXBC01003476.1:276226-292351 GCA_013399945.1 Ploceus nigricollis | reverse complement strand
CTCACGCAGCCTGCAGATGGGGCAGTTGTTGGCCTGGTAGCGCAGGGTGTCGGCGCAGGTGTTGCAGAGGCAGAGGTGGCGGCAGGGCAGGATCAGGGTGTCCCGCAGGTNTGATTCTGTGAATTCTGTGAAAAATGACACCCTGTTTCCCCAGAGGGACATCCCAGTGGGGCTAGAGGGACAGCAGAGCTTGAGGGTGGGAGATGCCAGCCCATTCCCAGAGATGCCAGCCCGTTCCCAGAGATGCCAGCCCATTCCCAGAGATGCCAGCCCGTTCCCAGAGATGCCAGCCCGCCCACCCCGGCTCCCCCGGGCTCACGCAGCCTGCAGATGGGGCAGTTGTTGGCCTGGTAGCGCAGGGTGTCGGCGCAGGTGTTGCAGAGGCAGAGGTGGCGGCAGGGCAGGATCAGCGTGTCCCGGACGTCCGACAGGCAAACCCCGCACTCGGCGCTGTTATCGCTCACCTCGTCCTCGGCCACCTGCCCAGGGCACAGAGGGAACTGCTGGGCCTCGGGGGTCCCCAGCCCACGTGGCACCAGGGTGGGTGCTCTAAAATACTGGCTGGGTGCTCAGAGAGAGTTCTGCCTGTGTCCATGGGCTGCCTGCTCTTCAAATGACCCCTTGGGACCTCATTCCTCTCCTCCAGGAGGCTGGGAGTGAGGCCAAAGGAAACAGAAACCCAAACTTTCACCCCAGTTTTTACATATTAGAGCAGAGCATAAGGCACATCCCATGCCTTGAGCCCCATGCTCCCCATCTAAGCCATCATCCCTCCCCCAAGGGACCACAAAGGATGGGGGGAAAGCTCAATCCTTCAGTTTTCTGCCTCCAGCAGCTTCAATGCCAACACAAAGTGTCCCCAGGCATCACCAGCTCTTTGCTGTGCTGCAAACTCTTGCCCTGAGCATGTTTCAGTGGCCAGACCTGTGCTAGGGGAAGGGAAGAAGGGATGAGGGAAGAGCCCTGGGATGCAGGCAGGGGAATGCAGGCACACACCTTGGAGTCCTGTGTGTTGTACTTGTTCTCGATGCCGTAGATCTCCTGCAGGAGGTAGCTCACACCATCCACCTGCAATCCCATGGGGAAGGGGTGAGGACCAGAGGCACCTTACCCAGAGCCACGGCAGCTCCCAGCCCCCTGCTCGGGCCAGTCCTCCTCCCCCCAAAATCCAGGGCTTCTCTTTGCATTGATAACCTTGAAATTGCACTCCCTGGGAGGCAGGGGCAAGGCTGGGAGAGGCCTGGGGCTTTTGGGGCTCCCCAAAACCCCTCAGTGCCTCCCCTGCAGGGTGTGCAGGGACACCTGCACCTCAGGGACACCTCAGCACTCACCACTTGCTTCTGCTTGAGGGGCTTCACGCAGAAGGTGCCATCACTGTGCTAGAGGGAGGAAAGAGCACATGGGTGGGCACCTCTGGGCTGCTGTGCCAGAGCACCCACCCACCCTGTGGCTGTCATTGCTCCCTCCCCACTCTCAACAAGCCCATTTTGTAGGAATTCTGGCTTTTCCTGACAGTCCAGCACCAGGTAGCTGTGGGAGGTCACACACACTGCAAAGCTTGTTGGAGGAAGGAAGATGGAGTTGAGCCCAAAAGCCTTAGAAGTGGGTGCTTAAAGTGAGGGAATAGTCCCAGGATTTGAGGAGCAGCCTGAAACATCCCCAGCCCAGCAGCACCATCCTGATTCCCAGGGATTCTCCAGGCTCTTGTAACTGATGGGTGATGGAGGTAGGAGGGGGTGGATGGCCCCATCTTGGCACTTACCTTCTCAAAGGTGGCCAGCAGCACGTGGCAGTGCCCACTGTGCTCTGCAAGACACAAAGGAACATGCAGGGCTCAGGGGAGGTGCAGGGGGACGGGCAGAGCCACAGCAGCAGTGAGGAAAAGCAGGAGGCTCTGCCCAGCTGGCATCACAATGCCAGCAAACCGGGAAAGGCCATCCCAGCAAGGAACCCCCTCCTCACCCTCTCCTTCATCCACCACTGCCTGCACCACCATGGGATAAACCTCACGGTCCAGGTCAAAGCCCAGCTGGAGAGAGACAGGGGAGGCTTGGTGAGATGGAGCAGTGCTGAGGCTTCACCCCACCTCCATCTGCACGGGGTGATGGAGCTGGGGGCACCCACCTCCTCCTCGCTCCACTCGGACGGGTCGATGGTGTGGGAGGGCACACAGAACTGCTGGCACACCCCCCGCTTGTAGTGCACCGTCTCGGACTGCAGGCTGTTGTCCCGGGGGATGTAGCTGTCCCATGGAGAGAGGACAGGGTCAGGGCAGCACGGGTGTCCCCACACTCCTCCTGCTCTCCCCAGATCACGGAGATGCCAGGAAAATGGGGGGGGATGTCACTCCTCCCCTCCCAGATGCCTCTTGGGGCTGAAGTGAGAAGGTCTAAAAAGGGCTAAAATAATCCACAGGGTAAAGTAAACACAGGACAGCCAGCACAGCATGGGAGGGGACAGGGACAACTCCACAGCCAACCTGGAGGGGTCTGGGGGGTGGAAATTATTTCCCCTGGTCTCAATTCTGACCTGAAGGTAAAAAGAGGGAGCAGGATGTGACAGGGAAGGAGGTGGCAGAGGTTGGCAAGGACCTGGTGGTGGCACTTGGGGGAAACAAGGAGCCCCCCTCCAATCTCAGCACCACCCTCAGCTGTTTCCTGTCCTGAAGAGGAAAGATGCTCAGGGGGGAGGCTCCATGTCCATCAGGCAGGGACACACAGCAGGCTTGGGGGGACATAAGCCAAGCTGGGGGGTGACACAGGCCTGTCTGGGGCCCCTCACCTCGCCACCCCATTGTGGAATTCCTCAGTTGCCTGGTAGTAGATGGTTATGGCCACGCGGGCATCGGTGTCGAAGGTGAACTCCACGTTGTAGTGCACTTTGGCTTTGCTCACTTCTTCCCCCGGGGTCTTCACCTCCTCCGAGCACCTGGGGAGCACAAAGGGTCCAGGACACAGGCTTTGGGGTGCTCCAGGACCAATCCCCTCGGCACCAAAAGGGGCTGCTGCCCTCCATCAGGGGACACTGAGGCACAACAAGAGTGCCCGGCACGCCAAGGTCACGCCTGCGGGCTGGGAAGCTCCGCAGACAGATTTCAGCCCTAATCCCGCATCCCCCGGCCCTGCCGCAATCCCCAGCCTCCCTCCAGCAAAGCCTTTGGAAGGTGGGGGAGGAAGAAGAAGCAAAGCACTTCAAAGGCAGCGCTAAGCTCCTTTAATCCTGCGGCACTGCCTGTGCTGGCATGCGGGAAGCAGGAGGGGAAGGGCAGCAGCTCATCCCTCCGTCCGTGCCGGAATGAGAGCAGCCCCGTGGCCGCCATCCCTGGGAGCACCCAGCAGGGGCCGTGCGTGCCAGACTCACTTGACGAGGCGCAGGGTGTCCTTGCGGATGTTGATTAAACTCCTGAGGGTCTTCACGGGTTCCTGAGGAGGTGGAGCAGCATAAGGGAACTAGGATGAGAGAGACACCGGTGAAGGCAGACGCACACGGGGGGACTGCGGTGGCTGTGGACCCCCCCAGTGGCCCGAACCCAACGCCCTACAGAGGGAATTGGGGTGGCCTGGGCATCCTGATGGGTGCTGAGCACCTGCAGCTCCTGCTGGCACTTGGGTACCAGGCAGCACGGTGACAGGGACATCCCTCCACAAACAGCAAGCGCAGGACAGCAGGGACAGTTTCACTGGGAAGGGGACACATGGAGGGGCTGTTCCGTGTCCCTTCAGCTGGAGGACGAGGGGGGTGGGGGGCACAGGGCTGCTGGTGGATTTTTATGCTGCTGGATGAGGCTCACAAGAGAGAGGCTGAAGCTCCCTCCCTGCCTACCAGCCAAGAAAAAACAGGCACAAGTGTCCCTGTTTCCTCCCTGTGGTGGATGGGATTTGGGTGGTGGAATCCCTGCCAGCCCCGTGTCCAGAGCAAAGAGCCAGCAAGGTGTCTGGGCAGGAGCAGGCAGGCAGCAGCATCCCTTCTCCAAGGTGACATTGTCCTTCCCAGTCCTTTCTGTCCACTTGACAGGGGCTACAGGGCTCCCTGGGGAGAGGGGACATGGTGGCACCCTGGGGACACTCTCCTTGGCACTGCAGTCACCCAGAGGAGACTGAGGGCAGTGGGGAAGGGATGCAGGACCCACCTCCCCCCTCTCCATCTCCATCTCCCAGGTGGGTTTAGCTCCAGGAGGGATCAGCCCTGATTAAGGCCCAGCTCGCTGGCAAGCTGCCACCATGTGCCAAGGGACAGCCAGAGCCAAGAGGGTGTCAGGTGCCATCAGGGATGGCAGATGGTCAAAGAGCCTCAACTGCTGCCTCTGGAGAGGGAATAGTGTCCCATTGTCCCTCACTGCACCCCAGTACCAAGGAGACAAGAGTGGATTGCAGGTGGCACTTGGGGATGCCCTGCAGGGAGCCAGCTCAGCTGCCCATTTCCCGTTTCCCATGCCCCTGGTGCTCTCAGATGGAACAACCATCACCACCTAAGCTGTCCTCAAAGCCATCATCACCTTTCCTGTCCCCAAAGCCCTGCAGAGCAGGGATGGGACTGGGGGACCCGTACTGGGCTCAGAGGGACAAGATGGGACAGGCAGCTGGCAGAACCCCTCAGTGCAGGCACAGCTCTGTCCCACCCCTGCTCCAGCCTCACCACGTCCAACCATCCCACAGCTCTGATCCCACAGGTACCACTAAGGGCAGATTAAAGCCTAGGCTGGGCACAGCATGGCTGATGGCATCAGAGGCTTTGGACATGAATTGCCAGCACTGTGAAACTGTGTCCCACTGCTCTCATCCTCTTCAGGAGGGGAAAAGGGCAGCAGAGTCATTAAACTGCTGCTAACGAACTTTTTTATGAGTCATTAAATGTGCACCTGCAGAACTGAGCACCTGCAGAGTCACCCATTGCAGCTGGAGGGCAGAGAGTGAGAACACTCTCAGCTCCAGGCTGAAGCTGAGCCATGTCATGGCAGGTTGTGCCACGTCGTGACACATGTCCTGTTATTCAAACTAATGCAGTCATCCAAAATTGCTTGTTTGCACCTCACCCAGTCTAACCATACCCAAACCAGCCCTGGCAGGGAAAGCACCCATGGGTGCACCCCCTCCTGCTGCAGCAGCCAAGGGGGGTGACAGAGGAGGGAAGGGGCAGCCAGGTCCCCTGGTGCCACCCACAGGGGCCGTGGGGCTGGGCAGGAAAGTGCCACAGGCAAATTTTGTGCTGCAGAAACCACTTCGGGCTCTTTCACTCCCACATGTAAAAAGCACTTTTTGGGGGTGGTTGGATTTTTTTTGAATTAAATTTTACAAGCCAGACTTTGCATATCAGAAAGGGGCTATTCAGAGGATGTTTTGCATCTCCTCACTTTCAATCAAGCTGAAACACAACAGAAAAAAATGGGTAACGGTTGCGGTGAAGTTAAGAACGTCATCCACGTGCCTACAGCAACATTTGGTGCAGACCAGCTTTTGCTGAAGTGAAATAAAAACCACCCTCAAAAGTCTGTCTTGGGGTTTTTCTACTCCAGCAGCTTTGCGTGGGAAGGGAAACCCAGTGGCACATTTCAACAGTTCCTGGCTTCCCCTGTGCTCTCTGAGTGCCTCCAGCAGCTTCTCTGCTCCTCAGCCCCTGCATGGTGGCAGCTACTTAAACCTGCAACGCCCTTCCCAGCCCCTTGGGAACCTGTTCCCAGCTGGAAAATCCAGATTATCATGTATCCATGGAGGGGAGAACCTGCACAGCCTCTGGCTGCCCTGCACATCCCTGTGGCAGCAGCGCTGTTTGTAGCTCAGACAAAGTGCTCTGCTCACAGAGGACTTGGGACACAATTCTTCCAAGATCACCTGGCCCTTGATCCCCAAAATTAATCCCCCACCAAAAAGCAGTGGCCATCTTTAATGTTTCCTGCCCAACCAGGGCTCTCACAGAAGGTCAGAA
Organism: Ploceus nigricollis; assembly: GCA_013399945.1. NCBI lineage: Eukaryota > Metazoa > Chordata > Aves > Passeriformes > Ploceidae > Ploceus > Ploceus nigricollis. The sequence goes on along the minus strand of VXBC01003476.1, from coordinate 286,429 downwards.
AGCGAAAGTATTGCAGCCAAGAAGCATCAGGACAGGACTTGGAGGCAGCATCAGAGAGGCCCAAGTGTTGCCTGGACACAGGCTGGGACCAGAACCAACACAGATCTTCCCCAGCTCCTCCCTGAGCCCCCAAAACTGGCCTGACCCAAAAGTCCAGCCCCAGAACTGCCCCTGCTCCCCAGGGAGATGGGATCTTGGTCACAGCTCTGCAGCCCAGAGCCATCAGTAATTAAACTGGAGCAGGACAATTTAGCTCGTGATGCTGTATTAATTCTCTCTGCTGTTTCCAAGCTGTTCCTTTGCCTTCCCTGCTGCTCTCCTGCCAGGGCTGCTGACATGGGAGCTGCTCACTGGGCAGTTTAGAGGCTTTTACTGTAATCAAGAGGATTTCTCAACATTCACTGCTGGAAGAGACCCTGAGTGCTGACGTCTCATTTTCCAGGGAAGCACAGAGGAGGGAGAGAAAGGCTCTGTCTTTGGCCACCCAGTGTTCCTGTGCTTTGTGGGTGCTCCTGGCCTTGGCTCTGCTGGGATCCCTGCTCTGGCACAGCCCAGGGCTGGACACTTCCCTGCTGAAGGACCACATGATGCTGCCAAAACACCACCAAAGCCAATTCCAAGGAGGAAACAGGAACTTTACTGGCAGCAGGCAATGCTTGAGAGCTGGGCCAAAGCACCAGGCAAGTTTATCTCCACTTAACAGAAAAACTTTGGTGAACTTTTAAGTCCTCACCCTGAATCTTTTGAATACTTAATCCCCCAAACTCTTCCAGCCAGTGCTGGTGAGTTGTCCCATTGCTGAGAGGCACCCAGATGAGGGGGGACATCACTCCCAGCCTGAACCCCTGCTCTCATTTCCTCCCTTTCCAAAGGCAGCAAGCACAAAAACCATCTCCAGGAGCCTGGAGTGTAGGGACCCCCTCCAGCCAGGTTCCCATGTGCCCTGAGACCAGCTGGAGCTGGCAGCACCCAGCACTGCAAAACCCATCCATGCCATCCCCAGCCCCAACCTACCCCCGGCCTTTTCACTTTTATTTTATTTCTTCCCCTTCCTTGCTATAGCTTGGGGAGTAATTTCATCTGTTCCTGTCCAAGCTGCTCTACTACCCTGAACCACACCAGGGCTTCTGTGTTATGCCCCCCACCATGTGCCCTCCTGACTGGGATATGGCTCCTGGATGAGATGGGGAAGGCAAGAGAAAATGCAGCTCTTGGAGAGGGAATGAGAAAGAAGTTGGATTCAATCAGCCCAATTCCCCTTCACCATTAGTCCCTGACAAAAGCCAGGCTGCAGCAGGAACCCTTGTATGAGCCACCAGAGAATCCACTCAGCCCACTCCAGGCAGGCTGGGCTGGCTCTGCCCGTGGGGAGGGACAGCCAGCAGCCTTGTCCCGCACACCCATGACCCACACAGCCTCCCCCGCTTTGGGGAGGGGCATGCCGGTGCCCCGGGTCCCCGCAGGTACCCACCACCATGGGCCGGTTCCCCAGGAAGTTGAGGTCGCTGTTCTCGCCGAAGAGGTACCCCTCGGGGTGCGTGGAGTCGAACTTCTCCCCGCCCATGATGAAGTGGTTGGCAAAGTAACTCCCTGAAATGAAACACAGCGAGCGCCTGAGCGGAGGGGGAGGAGGGGGCTCCAGCCGGGCGCTGGAGCGGCGCGAAGCCACCGGATCGATGGCTCGGAGGTGATTTTGTCCCCAGGGTCACCTTGCTGGGAGCCTTTCTGGTTGAGCTCACGACCTGAGAGCCCCCAGGCAGGCAAAGGCTGCCAAGGGCCACACTCCCTGCCTGCCCTCCCCTCTTCCAGCATCCCACCCGCTTCAGCACCGCCATCCGAGCCTGGGCACACAGAGCCGGGTGGGGAGGGGCTGGTGCAGGGCTCCAGCCCCATGGCAGCGCTGGCCCTCGGGGCTGCTCCATCCCTGGGATTTAACAGTGCCTGCTCCCCTTTCCCTGTCTGGGAAATCCCTGTGAGCCCCAGCATGGTCTGAGCCACCCAAGGTCACCCTGACCTTCAGCCATCCCCGCACTGGCAGGAGTGGACGGATCCTGGTCCGTGCGGAGGAAGAGGAGACGGCCCCTGGGGCAGCAGGGCAGAGCTAATCCTGGCCATAAACACCAGCTCATGCCCCGAAGGAGGCAGGAGAGGCAGGGGCACGGCCTGACCTGCCAGTGAGCCCTGCGAGCCCCGGAGGAGCCAGGCTGGCTCCCACATCCCCGGGATGCTGCCGGGAAGGGCAGCACGGAGCCGGCATACAGCCCAGGGCTGCTCCTGCCCAGAGCCTGATGGCACAGACCTCGTGTGCCACCAAGGCAGCGTGTCCACAGCCAGACACTGCCCAGACTGGCTGCAGCTGCCACCAGGAAGGGGAGCAAAGCACAGCTGACCCGAGTTCTGTCAGTTCTCAGCCTGCAGCCTTCCCTAGGAAGGGCTCACCTGTGTGAGGCAGGATTTTGGGGTCCTGTAGACCCTCCAGGAGGTCAGCACCTGCCCTGCACAGTGCTCCACATTGCCCTGATGAACGCTGGGCAATGACCAGGGTTCTTTCTTCCCTCACAGGGCCAAAACACCGGAATGTCCTGGCCCTGAGCTGGGAGCAGCCCCCAGGTCAGGCACCTCCCCACTAGAGGAGAGCTTCCTCCCAGCCTGGCCAGGAGACAGCTGGTGCCTGCTCCTTGTCTGTGAGATTGGGGCTGAGTGGGGAAAGCATATTGTGGCACAGGAACTGGCCAGGCAGGAGGGCTGGGGTTTGAGGTGGGAAAAAGGGAAAGGGAAAGGTGGACAGGGGTGGGGCAGCAGCAAGGGGTGAGTCAGTCAGATATGGACACAGTGTCCTGCATCCTGATGGCCTCAGGGACAGGGTCTAGCTTATAAAAACCCCAAACCCATCAGGACAGATCCATCTGCACCCCTCTGGGGACACCCCAAAACCAAACATTTGGGGACCACATATAAAGGAGCTCAAGCCTGGGCTGCAGCTCTGCTTGTGGGTACTGAGGTCAGAGCTTGCAATCAGCTTCCAACAGAGGCAGGGGCTGTCCAGGGCTGGATCAGGCTTTAATACTGCACTGAAACCCAAAAGGGAGCCCAAAGCCCAAGGGGAGGAGCAGGGGGGATTTAACTCCAGGCCAGGAGGGAGGAGGGGGGTCACACAGCTCTGCCCCAGCCCCCGTGGTGCAGGGGTGCCTGGATGCAGCGAGCCCGTCAGCAAACGTCGACCATCAATTATTGATGCCTGCTGCTTTCAGGTCCCATTTTCCATGTACATAATTTATAGGCAGCTTGCCTGGAAGGACTCGGCCAGGTGGAAAAAAAAGCCTCAAGAGCAAAGTGCCTTCAGAGCCGCCTGCAACAGCACAGCCAGGGGAGAACGGGGCCATCCAGAGCTCTTCCTGACACTGACTTGGAGAAAGAGCAGGAGATGGCAAAAGAATTACATTTAAACATGGAGAAAAGCCACCCCAGCAGTGAGGAAAAGCTGGAAAATGGAGCACAAGCTCTCTGCGATTGGCCCAGCCGCAGTTTAGTGCGTGCTGGGGGCTCCCACAGGATGGGCAGTGCAGGTGAGGACCATGCTGCCATCACCCAGTCTCTCTGCCAGGGGTTGGGAGCACCCCTGGGTGCTGCAGGCTCCCAGCACATCCTCCAGAGGCTTTAACTCCCTCTTCACAGCACACAGAACAGCTCTGTGCTCCCTCCCAGGAAAGGTCCTCCTTGCTGTTAAACAAGAGGCTTGAGTCGTGCCAGGCTTTTCCAGGGAAGCACCAGCACAGGAAAGCCCAGGGCATCATCAGGAGCATGCCAGTGACTCCCTGGACATAGCTGGGGGGCAGGGAAGCACCTTCCCAGCCTCAGCCACCTTATTATGGGCTGACTGTAAATCCAACGCCTACTCCTGGGGAAGGAGAGCCTGTCAAGGACGGCCACATCTCGGGAAGGGCTGCACAGAGCGGCTGCTGGAAAGGAGGAATAAACCCCAATGGCCTGAGGTTCCCAGCAAAAAGAAAAGTCTGTGTGTCCTGCACATCTGCTGGCACCAGCACACATCTGGCACCAGCTGTCAGCTCCTTTTCCCCATAAGTACCAGCGATGCCACCTTGTCCAGATGACAGAGGAGGGCGAGGACCGTCATGTGTGCTGCGCCCATGGCTCTGGCATGCAGTGGCACATGTCCTGCACTGTGCCCCGAGCCATTGCTGCCCTGCTGGGCTCTGCTACTGCAGCCTCTGGCTCTCCAACGTCACAGCCTCACTCTCCAAAGCTGCTAAAACAGAAAAGCTCATTCCCAGCTCATCCACGCACTCCTGGTGAGGGAAGCACCGGGTTTGCACAGCCTGCAGTCAGCCCAGAGGGCTGGCCATGGCATGGTGCTGGCACAGGGACACCCTGTGGCCGCAGGTGCCAGCACAGGGCGCTGGGATGGGCTGATTAAAGGCTCTGGGTGCTTCTGCCTCTGGGCAGCCCATTATTTAATCCTGTGCTCTAAAGCAGGCAGCCAGAGCCAGCAGCAGCCGGAGCTGACACCAAACCCTGTCCACAGCACTGCTGCGTCAGCCCTCGCCTGCCATGGCTCTGCCACCACCTGGGCTTGTGTCCCACGACTGGGGGTGTCACTGCTGCATTAATCCCTGTGCTCCTGCCCCCAGCCAGGGCTCTGCTCACAGTCCCGTGTGCCCCAGGGGAGCTCGGTGCCAACCTCAGCTGGAGAGAGGGCCTGAAAGCTGGAGACTGGCCCCAAAAGCCATCCCAGTAGCCAGGCAGTGGGCTCCATCTACAGCCCCCACTGGCTCTTCCTCCCAATGGCAGCCACAGAAGTAAATTTCAGCCTTTGTTTCAAAAATTATGGTTTAACTAATCCCATTGACACCTGTCTGAAAGGGATGGGACCCCCAGGATGGGGAGACGCTAAACGGGGACAGGACACAACTGCCCTATTCCCACGGGCTGCACTGGCCATCCCGAGAAAGCCCACAGCCCAACAGCCAAAACCACATCACAGAGAGAGGGAAATGCCCCAAGGTCCCATGAGATTCCCCTCCAGGACCACATTTCCAAACCAGTGGCTGTTTCCAGGTGGCTTTTGAGGTGAGGGAGGTGCTGCCACCACAGCGGAATCGGCTCCGCTGCCCGGCACGTCCTCCCTCGGCTGCCGGCAGCGCTGAAGGCAAATCCCACTCGGATTAAAGGCAAACCAGCCATAATCTCCCAGGGCCACCAGCCTGCCCTTGTCCCAGTGCAGATGGCTGTGTCACCTGGGAACCTCCTGCCCTTGTCCTGAGGACCCTGGGCAGCACCAGGACCATGCCCCCCAGCTCTGCCCAGAGCCCAGCAGTGGGACCAGGCCACCTGAGCACAGCCAGGAGCCCCTGGCTCCCCCTGAAAGCATCAGCCTGGTGACCTCTGCAGCTGAGATGAGTTTGGAAGTGCCCAGCTGGGTGCACTTGCACCCTCCACCCCTTCGTACCCAGATATTTCAAGAGCCCCTAAATAAGACAGGGTCCCAAGGGAAAAACTTGTAATGCATGGAGACATCATCCCTCGAAACCATGTAAAAAGGGGAGCCCTGTGGGAGGCCAGGCTGTCAAGGATCAGCCATCTCCAGCCAGCTGTGCAACCTATTTTAGATCAAAATTTAAAAAAAGGCAAGCACAGCTTTTCAGGACAAGCGCAGGGTTTGTGTTGGCTGTAATTCTTGCTAAGGAGGTCTTTAGTTGTAATTAGTGAATAATTTGTCACAGCGCTAATGATCCGAGCGTTTACCCTATCCTATTAACTACCAAAATAGTTACCTATTAATAATATTTAGTGCTGCAAGGATCCTGTGCAATCTCCCCACATGATGCTCCGGGGCATCACCCACCGGTGCCGGTATTTTTGCGGCTCTGAAGCGCTGCCCACCCAAGGGCTGGACCCCATCACCCCTCCCTCCCTCCCTCTCCAGCGTGGCCCCCTCGGACACCCGCTCAGCCCGGCCCTTGCAGGGAAAAGTGAGGCACACAGGGGAGGGACGGATTTTCCAAGGTCACGCACAAGGTTTGAGACAGGGCCGGATTCGGGAGCGGGAGATGAATCACCAGCAAGCCTCGAGGCAGGGAGAGGAGCCGGGAAGGCGAAGGCTCCCCACGGCAGGGGCTGGGTGCTACGATGGGGCAGAGCCCTGGGAAGGAGGGATCCCCTCCAATCCCTCCCACCCCAGCCTCCCTCATCCTCCCGGGAATTTAAACCCAGGGTTTTCCCGAGCAGCCAGCACCGGAGTAACCGGCTATAAAAAGCGCCTCCGGAGCCCGGTGCCGCAGACCACGGCTACAGAAATAATTATGACAATAATGTCATTAAAGTCGCGTCAACTCAGCCAAGTTTGGGAAGCGGGCTGTACTGGCAAAGAGGCGCCCGGAGAGGGCTGAGCCAGACCCAGAGCACCCGCAGAGCCCCGCACCAGACCCAGATTTTTAGGGTGCCCCCCCTCCGTGCGTCAGCGTTTGCTTTGGGGTGCGCGGGGTCCCCCGCCCGGAGCAAGGTCGTGGCCGGTGCCTGTCCGACTCGCTCCCCTCTTCCCCTCCCCACCGGCGGCATCTGGACGCGAGACACCCCGAGGGCTCACCGGATTTCGGGGGGTATCTGTAGACGGAATTAGCGGAGATATCCACTTCCTCCACCCCTGCGTTCTGCCGGCTGGTCAGAGCCCCCATGGCCGGGCCGGGGCTCAGCGNCTCGGAGGTGAGGTGAGGGGACGAGATGCTGCCCGGATCACCCTGTCCCGGTGTCCACCACCCACCCAGCGGCGTCCCCCCTCAGGTGCTACTTACCTGTCCCCCCGCAGTGGCACACGCGTGCCCACAGTGCCACCCACCTGCCATCCCCCGTGTCACCCAGTTTCCTCCGGTACCGCTCAGTGGCTCTCCTCGCCATCATTCGCCACCCTCAGTCACCCCGCAGTGACTCCTGTCCACCACGGCCCACCCTGCTCCCATCCTTGCCCCCAGCCCCACCAGCTGGGTGGCACCGAGCAGCAATCCCAGCTCAGGGACCCCCAGGGGCAGACGGGGCATGGTCCCTCTGTCCCTGTACCCCCTGCCGCCGGCGTGTCCCCTGGGAGAAGGACAAGCCCGCACTTTTCCCAACAGGTTATAGGGGAAGGATTTTGTGCAGCTGTTGGAGCAGGGACTGATCCCCTCCAGCAGCGCTTCAGGGGCGCGCAGCGCTGGGGAGGGGCCAGGTTAGAGCCCCCCTCCAGTGCACATCGCCACCCTCCCCTCCTGCCCTCCCAGCTCCGCTCCGCACCAGGGGCAGCTGCTCCCGCCGGGCGCAGCCTCTGGAGACAGGGAGCTGCCTGTCCGCTCCAGTGCACCCCGACAGATTCCCCCAGTTCACCCAGAGTTAAATCACTGGGAAGCACTGGTCACCTCCTCATTTTCCACTTGGAGCCGAAGAGGAAGGATGGACCCTTTGACCGCTCACTCAAACCCGCCGGTGATTAATTAGTCCGGCAGCGCCAGTTAGTGGAGCATCACATGATTTTGATTTGAGTTGATAACACGAGTGCTATAAATATCAAACGGGAGATGTGCAGGGAGGCGGATCAGCTGCCCTGATGTCCTCGGCTACTCAGTGGTGACGAGCAAAGGCCGCCCCTGGGGCTCCCCCCTTTGTCCCCTCCCTGCAGAGGGACACACGGACCCCCCTCCCAGCTGCTTCCTACCCACACAGCCCCACAGGCAGCTGAGAAAAGCCAAATCAAAGAGCAGCCCAGGGTGGCTTTGTACCCTGTTTGTCAGCCTGTCACTGCCACACCGGGACCCACATTCCCGGCAGTGACACCGTGTCCATGCTGCTGGATGTCACACCTGGGCTGGCTGCCAGCGGGAGCACCGGCTGAAGAGGAGGATTTAAGACTCCATGATCTTAAAGATCTTTTCCAACCCAAATGGTTCTCGGAGGAGCCGAGACATCCACACCGGGAGCCTGCTCCAGCTCTGAGTGCTGGCACCCAGCTGGGAGCCCCGAGACCCCAGGAACTGATCCCTGCTCACCCCAACACACATTTTTGGGGATCCTGTTCTACACATGGATTATTTAAAACTCTAGCACAGCCCAGCGTTGCTGAGCTGCCAGCCCCACTCCCCTGCCTCGCTCCAGCCAGCACCGACAGCGGGAAACTGGGAGAGGGAGCCAGCACATTTCATTACCGGCACACAGCAGACTGCAGGGCTTTAGTGCAGATAATAATTCAAAGTTATCCCCGCGCAGATCCATAACCCGGCAGTCATTACACGCAGAGCTGCTGCCTGCATGCACGGCTCGTGGTTTTTTTTTTCCCAGCGATTACTGCAGCAGAGGATTTTGTAGGACAGTGCCGCAGTGGAGCGCGGGAGCGTGGCAGGAGCTGGGTGACGATACGGCTTCGAGGGCAGGGTCCCTCCCAGCTCTGCCCGGCTGCACATCCCAGCACACACAAAGCCAGGAGAAACCCCAGCAGGGCTGACGCGGAGGGGGAATCCAGAGAAAACGCAACGTTTAAACCCAAAATGCACGAGCTGCTGGGCTGTCTGAAGCTCGGGCTGCCCGGCTGTGGAATTTGGGATGCGTGTGTGACGTGGAGAGAGGGTCCTGCCTCCTCGTGCTGAGAGGGAAACTGAGTCACGGTAGAGCACAGCAGTTAATGCTATAACAGAAGGGTGTGCAGCCCACCCACAGCAGGAAAGGTTTGTCTGTACACCCAGTCCATTCTCAGTTCCCCCAGCACGAACTGTGGAGCCACCAGCCCCTCTCCTCTCTGCTCTGTGCAGCCCCGCAGTGGCAGTGCCTGGGGAGGGGGTGACCCTCCATGAGCGGCTGCCGAAGGCTCCGCAGCTCCTGCCTGGGGAGGTGCTGGGGGCCCCCTGCCTGCAGGGTGACCCCAGGGTCCCCAGGGTGTCAGGGCAGCACATCTGGAAAAGCATCTCAGCACGGAGAGGTGCCAGCAAATCCTGCCCCCAAAGGGGGTTCATTGTGAAGAACTCACAGTTCTGCTGACTTCTCCAAGTGTTACCAGCACTACTCTGTCACAGCTTTGGGTGCCAAGGGCCCATGAGCTGCATTCCCATGGGTTGCCCAGGCAGGCACTACATGAAGCTGGCTGCTCCCAGCTCGAAGCCGTGCTGTGCACATGGGTGGCTTTGGCAAGCAGGAGGTTCTGAGAGCTCGCCAGGGCTGCGTGCAGAGGCACGTGGGCCTGGGATCCCTGCATCTGCAATTGCTCCTCTCACTCCTCCACCTGCCTCAAGGTGAGGTATTGCTCCAAGAAGACAAAGCTACCAAAATCTTACTGGGCAAGCAGGACCCTCCATACCCATCACTGAATCCCAGTGATGGGATCCCCCTGAATATCCCGGGAGGATTCCAGCCTGGGCAACCACAGACTGGCATTGCTGGACTTCACCCTCATGGGACCACCAGGACTTTGCAGAAGCCCCACAGAGGCCTTCACTGCTGGGGGCAACCAGCCGCAGATGCAGCTTCAAGTCTCCATCGCTCTGCCTCCTCATTCCCTCTCCCCTGGCCAGCTGGTCATCACTGCCACATCCAAACCTCCAGTGGCTCTTCCCAGAGCAACCTATTTTCACACCATGCCTTTGCAAAGTCCCTTCTTTATTTCTTTGGGGTTTAAATGCTAATTTTCCTTTTTTAATCAAAACACTTCAAGGCACAAATCACACAAGTCCCACTCGGATCCCCAAACCTAGTGTGGGGCAAGCACACCAGGGGAGAGTTCATCCTTGCTGGGACTGGAGCTCAGAGTCATCAGGATTTTAACTATTAACAAAAAATCCCAACCCCTCCAAACAGAGCTGCCCTGAACCCCGCAGCCTTTACATGGGAGGGGCACGGGGATGAAGAGGACGGGTCCCTGCTCCTGCCCCTGGCATCGGGTTAGGGTCCCATCCCAGGGTAAACAGTTCCCAGATGGGAGAGCCAAAACAGGGGGTTAAGGGGGAATCCCCAGAGGGGGCAACAGGGTCCCCAGGAAGGAGGGGATGAGGTGCTGGGAGAGCTTGGCTGAATGAAGAGAGGAGCCTTGCTAAGGGAATGAGGGGTGAGCCTGGCTGGGGGAGCCAAGGCAGGGGGTTAAGGTGCAGCCCCGCGGGAGTGGGCCCCCCAACAGGGGTATCCAGGGGCGGGCGGAGCCCCTTCTCTGTGACCCCCCAACAATGGACCCCCCTC
>VXBC01003476.1:230923-268430 GCA_013399945.1 Ploceus nigricollis | reverse complement strand
GGTGGGTGACAGGGGCCAGACGAGCCACCCCTGACACTGCAGGGCACTGCCAGCACCCAGCTGCCCCTGCCCCACCCCCATGCACCGGTGCTGGTGCCACTCACCGGCCAGGCAACTGCACAAGCTGGTCACAAGGCGAGTACTCGGAAGAGGGCACCTTTAGGAGCATCCTAAAGCAGGGAGAAAAGGGCTGGGCACGCTCCTGGGGGACACAGCCCTGACTGGGCAGGCAGAGCCAAGTGCTGGGCACGGCACTGCAGGGAGTTCCAGCATTTTCAGGGGAATTGTGGGGTGCTGAGCCTGGTTTCTCCACCACCACCCCAGCACAGTCCAACCAACTGGCTGGTTACAAAATAAAGGAGGTGCCATGGGGGAAATGGGCTATTTGTAGTTCCCATCTGGGAAAAAGCTCCAGCTTGTATTAGACAATGGTGAATCCACAGAGGGAAGCTCCCAAAACCCACTGCTATGGGAATGTCTCCTAGGGACAACCCAACCCCATGGGAACTGGGGCTGGTGGCAAGGTCAAAGGAGGGGGTTCCTGTACCCCTTGCTGGGATGCTCCCAGCCTGGGATACGCTCACCTCAGTCCCACTGGTGCCTCCAAAATAGGGTGGCTGCTTGTGGCTGCCCAGGACACCCAGGGATGGGAGGTGGAGGGCACAGGCTCCCACAGCTGCCATCCCAACCAGCCCTTACACCTGTGTCCTCTCTTGGTCAGCACCCAGGACCCCCCTGTGCTCTGCCAGGAGGGCAGGTCAGGACCTGGCTCTGGCACTGCGTGTCCCAGCCCTGCCAGGGGACAAGCCACTGTCCCCCACACTTGTCACAAAAGCCTTTGCACCTACAGTCCAGCTTCAGCTGGGAATGCCTCCATCCTTAAGCTGCCTTCTCCACGTGCCTCCTTGGATGTTGGGAACCTACTGCCAGTGGGAGGAAATCATCATCAGCATCCCCACGGTTCCATCAGTGGATAAATGGATCCAATGCCAGGGCACCACATGGGCCCAGCCAGAGGGAACAGGGCCAGTGCTGTCCCCAAAGCCATTGCTGTCCCTGTGGCACTCACCTGCTAGTCCCAGCCACGCTCTCGGCTGGGATCCAGAGGTTCTGGGATCCTGGGTGGCCTCGTACTGACTGCACCCGCTGGACTGGGATGTGGGTGCCAGGCGCTCCTGGATGCATTCCTGAGGTGGTGAAACCGCCATCCGAACTCTTTTTCTGAACGGAGGGAGGAGCCTGAGCAAGCAGAGCAGTGTTTCAGCCCCAGCTCTTGCCCCCAGAACTCCCCCCCTTTCCCTCAAGGAAGCCCCCTGTGCCGCTGGGAGCTGAGTCTTAAACCAGACCTTGGTCTGAGGGCAGCAAGATGGGGGTGCAGACCCCAAAGGAGGGGGAGGACTCACAGGGCTGAGAAGAGCCTCTACCTTGGAGATGCTCATCTTGGTGTCTTCTTCTTTGGTCTCTCCCATATTGGTCATCTCAGGGAGACTATCCAGAGGGCTGGGAAGAGCCTCTACCTCAGAGATGTGTATCTCAATCTCTTCATCCTTCATCTGTCCCATGTCATCCTGTCTCATGTCATCCTGTCCTATGTCCTTCTGTCCCATGTCCTTCTGTCCCATGTCATTCTGTCCTGCGTCACTCCACTGCACATTTCGTCTCATATGCTTCTGTCCCACTTTCCGTCCCATGTCCTTCTGTCCCATGTCATCCTGTCCCGTGTCATCCTGTCCCATGTCATTCCGTCCTCTGTTGCGCCATCGCACATTCCTTCCCATGTCCCTCTGTCCCATATCACTCCGTCCCATGTTCCATCCCACGTCCTCCTGTCCCATGTCATTCTGTCCTGCGTCGCTCCATTGCACATTTCGTCTCACGCCCCTCTGTCCCAGGCCCCTTCGTCCCATGCCACTCCGTCCCCTGTTCTGTCCCATGTCACCCTGTCCCACGTTCTGTCCCGTGTCATTTTCCCCAGTGGAGACCGGCTCACTGCTCGCCTCCTTCCCTCTGCCCTGTGCCTTGGCATCGGGGGGCAGAGGGCTGGCAGGCCGGCTGTCCCCATGCCTTGGTGTCTTGGGCCTTTCCACGAGGGTAACTGGAAGAAGAAACCAGAGGGAGCTGCGCAGGGTCAGGGGAGCCAGGGGGAGCATGGCTGGGGACAGCCCAGCAGCCTGCAGGCCCCTGCCTGGCCCGCTGTGCCCTCACAGCCCCCGGCTCCCTCCCCAGCTGTGCCCAGAGGTACTTTCGTTGCCGATGACAATCAGCTCTGAGTCATCCTCCGAGTCTGGATGGGGGCCAACATTCTTCCGCTTGTCTGGGCCTTGTCCATAGAGCATGTCCTTCACGGCAGACTGGGAAGGAGAGGATGGGCTGGCTACCACACTGGGCTGCATTCAGGATCCTCAAGCCAGCCTCCCTACCCAGCTCTTCCTGGGGAAATTGAGGCACAGATTCTCCCTGGATGCTCAGCATCACCCTCCCAGCCTCAGTTCCCTTTCAGTGTCTCCTCTTGAGGCTGAACAGCCCCAGCACCCTCAGCCTTTCCCCAGGACAGAGATGCTGCAGTCCCCAGACCATCTTTGTGGCCCTCCACAGGACCTGCTCCAGGAGCTCCGTGTCCCTCTCATCCCGAGGAGCCCAGAACTGGACCCTGCTCCAGGGGAGGCCTGGCCAGGGCTGAGCAGAGGGGCAGCATCACCCCCTGACCTGCTGGAAATGCTCTCCTAACGCACCCCGGGACACCAGTGCCCTTCTCCTGCCCTCAGCACAGTGCTGCTCATGGACAGCTCCGTGTCCACCGGGACCCCCAGGTCCTTCCCCACAGAGCTGCTTTTCCAGCCGGTCCATCCCGGCCTGTGCTGGTGCCTGGGCTGTTCCTCTGCAGGTGAAGGACCCTGCACTTGCTTTTGTTGAACTTCAAAATGTTCCTCCCCAGCCAGTTTAGCCCTTTGGGCACCTCCATGACCATGGTTTTCACAGCCAACCCAGGGGATCAGCAAACACCCAACTGATGCCATCTAATACAACAGCAAGGCATTCTTGCCTCCAGCAATGGGACTCAGAATCCCAGACCTGTCCCACGACATCCCTCTGCTGTCCCCCTATCCTAGCCACCACTCCAGAGAGACCTGGAGGGCAGGGAGCCATGGTCCTGCCTGATGCTGAGCAAGGAGGGGCTGTGGTGCAATGCCAATGCAGCCTGGCCCCAGGGAGGCACCAGCTCCTGCTGTTTCTTCCCACCACCCTGAACATGGCCCTTTTCTGAGCAGAAAACAAGCTGGGAGCACATGTTAGGCCAGCTGAGGAGCTGCCCTGGCTCAGCCTATGCCAGGTCCTTCTCCTGGTGGGATGCACAGGGAAGAGGAGTCCTGAGCAACCCCGGCAGAGGCACTGGGGTGCACCGTGGCTGGAGGTGCAGGGGGCTGCAATCCCACTCCACCTGCCAGACCTCGAGGAGGGCTTCCTCCTCCTTCTCCTGCTTTCCTGCCCACCAGGAAGTCCCCCAGCACATCCCAGCACACCATGTTTCTCACCTCCTCTGGGGCTGGGGAGAGCATCAGTCTCTTTTTCAGATTTTATGTTGGGAAGGAAGGGATCAGAGCCATCTGTGTAACTGGGGGCAGGATGGGATCCAGAGGAGTGTTGACCCCTTCCCCCCCACCCCAGAACTTCTGGGGACCCTGCCCTGGAGCAGGCCCTGGGTATGCTCAAAGACATACCATGATAGACTCCATGAGCTGGTTACGGAGGTCATCTAGCATGTTCTGGAATTCTTCCTGGAGTAGGGTGAGGACAGGGACAGGAGTCAGAACACAGGAGCAGGATTTAAAAATGACATTTGCAAATTAACTTGGACACCAGACAGAGGGATCCTGGACAGGGCTATGCCAAGTGGCTGTGGCTGTATTTCACAGGTGGACCTTTGTCTCCTCACCTTCCTTGGACCCAGGTTACTTTTTTTGATGGCTGTTTAGTTCACAAATGCCTCAGCAGCCCTGTCTGAGGGAGGCAGTGACCTCAACCACCAGCCTGACCTGCGGGCAGTGCTGGCAGAAGGAAAGTGGGGGGCTGCAGGTGGGTTGGGATGAGCGCCCACGTTCTGCTCTCAGGACACCCTTCCCTCTCGTCCCTCCCGGTACAGGGCAGGGGCAGCAGGGCAGTGAAGTGAGGGGCAGCTCAAGGGGGCACCAGTAGTAGCTCACCATGTCAAAATTCTCTAGTAAATTCTGCAAGTCCTCTGCCATGTAAGATTGCTCCAGCTTCACCTCATCGACCTCCTCACGGAGCTCCTGGCAAAGAGCCCGGACCTAGGAGAGGAGCATGGTGGGGTGAGCCCAGGGCAGGTCCCTGGAGCCCAGCTCCTTTGCACCCACCACGGTCTGCACAGAGCCAGGGACAGTTCAGGGCCTGGCCTGGGCAGTGCCTGGCCTTCAGCACATCCTCAGCAGCAGCTCCCCAGCAGCATGAGGGGGTTCAGACCCCAGAGGAGGGGGTGGCGTGGGGGGAGCTGGGGCTAGGAAGAGCCTCTACCTCGGCAATTTCTTTTTCATTGGCTTCCACTTTCTGCTTTAACTCCTTAAGGAAAGAGGCAGAGAAAGGGCTTTCCTCAGCTCCCTCCAGTGGTTCCCCACTCTCCTGGACAGGCAGATCCCGCAGGCCCAGGTGCAAAAGCATCCCATTCAGGAGGCTGTACAGTTGCTCGAAGTCGATGAGTCCAGCTCTTGATGACCCGAGGGCGACATCCAGCATCTGGCCCAGAGTGAGCGTTGCCATTGCTGCTGGTCTGTCCAAAAGCACAGAACTGCCAGGAACAGGAGCCTCTTGTGCTATTGCTCTGGAGAGGAACAGGTAGGGTGGGAGGTGGTAGGAGGAGAAGGAAGAGGAAGAGATGCACAGCCAACAGGCTCCTTCCTCTTCAGTTTCCTCCTTGTTCCAGAGCCTGTGCCACTTGTGTCCCTCTTTACAGAGCCCCCCTGCCCTGGCAAAGAGTGCCCATTGTTACACGGCAATGGCTCAGCCCTATGTGGAATGTCCCCATTGTCCCCTGCTGCTGCTGATGTCCTGGTTCCAGCAACCAACAGGACCTGCAGGCACCATGTGCCACAACACCTCCAGCCTTTACCACTTCCAGCCCCAAAATTACTCCAAGAACAGCTCACATTGGGCAGGTGGTGCCCCAGCAGCCGCTCACAGGGTGAGTTGAGTCTGCCCAGGAGAGCTGTGCCCTGTGGAGAGGTGATCCATATTCTCACACAGCCTGGAGCATTCCAGAACACTCCAGGAGGAGACCAGCCCCAGAGAGGAAGCATTTCCAGTCATTCATTTTTGAGGTCTCAAAAGCATGGGAGTTTCCCTTCTCCCTTAGATGTGGGAAGGGTGGAAAGCTGCTGTTGACTCCATCAATACACAGATTTTCAGCACCTTGCTCCAAAGCAAAGAGCCATACAAGCAGGGAAAAGTAGATAAACACAAGCCTCCAGACAAGCCTAGCAAGTAAAGGACTCAAACACTGGGAAAAATCTTTGAACCAGAGTGATCCATTAGACAAATCCTCACAAAAACCATCAACTAGAAATTCCCTTTTAAATGTGCAGCTTTGACCACCAGGCAGTGGGATCACTGACATCTCCCTGCTCTGGGAAAACTCAGGAGCTTTGAGCACAGGAGAGCTGGGTGAGCTCCTGGGGGGATGCTGGCTCCTGGGTCAGGCACAGCACTGCAGGGAGTTCCAGCATTTTCAGGGGAATTGTGGGGTGCTGAGCCTGGTTTCTCCACCACCACCCCAGCACAGTCCAACCAACTGGCTGGTTACAAAATAAAGGAGGTGCCATGGGGGAAATGGGCTATTTGTAGTTCCCATCTGGGAAAAAGCTCCAGCTTGTATTAGACAATGGTGAATCCACAGAGGGAAGCTCCCAAAACCCACTCATGTGGGAATTCCTTCAGGGGCATCCCCAGCAGCCCAGTTCCATGGGAACTGGGGCTGGTGGCAAGGCCAAAATGGGGCTGGGTGTGCTATGGCAGCTGGGGGGTCTCCATGGGGTGAGCAGCTTTTGCCTTTGGGTTCTCAGGGGGTACTTGAGTTTCACTCCATGAGCCAGGGGCTTGAAGACAGGGGGGACAGGCTGAGGGACCCCAGGTCTGCCCTTGCTGCTGCACTTTTGCCCATCAACCTGTCACCCTTGGCCTGCTCTTCCCAGGAGGGCAGCAGGGGCCAGGCTGCCCCTGCCAAGCCCCCCACTTTGAACATGGCTACCCTACAGAGGGCAAGCCCAGAGCTGGGGCTGAAGGCTTTGGGAACACAGCCTGTGCTCAGGAGCAGCAAGGGGACTCCTCCCTGGGGAGGTGAGAAGGGACACAGAGAGGACCAGTGACCCTTGACAAGTGGGCAGGTGCTCTCTGGGGTCAGATGAAGAACTTGCATGGCAGTTCAAGCACCTCATGCTGTATTTAAAGGATGTACTGAACGGCTTTCCTTTTGGAAACAGAGCCAGTGGGAAGTGAATGGAATGCCAATGTGGCAAAGGGACAAATGTGAGAGACGGAAAACCTGAAAGAGTTAGTGTAAACCTGAAAGAGCTAATGCTCAAAGACAAGGCAGAAGAGAAAAGGAATGTTACCACAACAGTGAGAGAAGGTTCAGTTGGAAAGGGGGGTTTTTGAAGGCAGGATAGCGCTTTTCTGGAACCAAGTTCCTATCTTGGGAAACTATCTCAAAGAACAAGTTTGAGACAGCATTTCACTTGCTTCTGATGGGAGATGGGTTCCAGAAGAACCCCCAAAAGTTCAAGAATAACAAAACAAGGCTGTGCAGGGACCAGTCTATAAATTCCACAATGAACAAGGGCTGGGGGCACTCACCATCCTGAGGGACCAGACCAGGGACAGCGCTGGAACCTGGGCTGGTGACACAAGTTCTTCCTCTATCTGTGTTTTCCTTCCTTTCCTCCTTCCTTTCTCCCTCTCCTTAAAAGTTTAAATTGTGGCTGCCACAATTGTGGCTGTTAAGAAATCGCTGTTTCCACATGCAGTTCAGGGAAATTTAACTCATGAGCTGTTCATTGGGGTAGTTGTGTAATCCACGGGCTTTTCATCAGGGAAGTTTAATTTGTGGGCTGTTCAAAAAAGTTGCCACGTGTTGTTCAGAGAATTTTAATCCACACACTGTTGAAATAAACTTAATCTGTGGGCTGTTCCTCGGGGAAGTTTAATCCACAGGTTGTCCAGGGAAATTTAATCCACAGGCTGTTCAGAAGTGTTTAAATTGTTGCCGCCTCAGTCCATACAACCTATCATAAAGTTTAAATCCTTGCTGCTGAAAAACTCCAACTTTCTAATTGACTGCTTGGTGCTGTTTTGCCTTAATACAGCCCCAGGGCATCCTGAAGGTCCAGGACCACCCTCTCATGGCACATGCTGCCAGAGCCAGGTCCTGACCTGCCCTCCTGGCAGGGCACAGGGGTGTCCAGAGTGCTGACCAAGCAAGGACACAGGTGTGAGGGCTGGTTGGGATGGCAGCTGTGGAAGCCTGTGCCCTCCACCTCCCATCCCTGGGTGTCCTGGGCAGCCATGAGCAGCTGCTCCTTCAGAGGGGCTCCATCCTGGAGCTGCCCACTCCTCGTGCCTCCCTGAATGACAGAAACCTGTTGCCATTGGGAGGACATCACCAGCATCCCCACAGTTCCATCACTGGCTAAATGGGTCTGATGCCAGGACATCACACAGCTCCTGGCCATGACAGCCAGAGGGATCAGGGCCAGAGCTGTCCCCAAAGCCATCACTGTCCCCATGGCACTCACCTGTGAGTCCCAGCCACACTGTTGGACAGAGGGTCCGTGCTGCTGGGTGGCCTTGTGCTGGCTGCACCCACAAGGTGTGGGTGCTGGGGAATGCTGGATGAATGCCCCTGGGCGCAGGACCATGCACTTGCCTTTGTCGAATTTCAAAAGGTTCCTCCCCAGCCAAGGGTTTCAGGTGCCCATGTGCACCAAGGAGGGGCTGTGGTGGGATCCAATGCAGCCTGGCCCAGGCAGTCACCAGCTCCTGCTGCTTCTCCCATCACCCTGAGCACAGCCCTTCTCTGAGCAGAAAGCAGAGAGCACACTGGAGCTGCCCTGGCTCTGCCTGTGCCAGGTTGTGCCTCCTGGTGGGATGTGCAGGGAACAGGAGCAGAGACCTTGGGTGGCTGGAGGTACTGGTGGCTGCAGTCTCGCTCCACTGGCAGACCTTGGCCTCCTCTTCCTCCTTCTGCTTTGCTGCCCACCAGGAAATCCTGCAGCATGTCCCCACATGCCATGCTGCCACCTCCTCTGGGGCTGGAGGAAGCCTGGCAGGAGCCTAGGGGGCTCCAGGTGGGTTGGGATGAACTCCCACATTCCACTCTTGGGACACCCTTCCTACTCTTCCTTCCTGGTGCCCTTCACACTGGGAGCCTCCAAGGGCCCCTTGGAGGGGCAGGGGCAGCAGAGCAGTGCAGGGAGGGGCAGCTCCAAGAGCCACCAGTGGCAGGTCACCAAGTCAAGGGACTCCTGGATGTTCCAGATGTTCTCTGCCATGTGCTCTGCCTTCAAGTCGTTGATCTCCTTGCGGGTCCCCTGGCACAGAGCCCTGACCTGGGAGAGGGGGATGGCAGGGTGAGCCCCAGGGCAGGGTGAGCCCCAGGGCAGGGTCCCTGGGGCCCGGCTCCTTTGCCCCCACCTCCTTTGCCCCCACCATGGTCTGCACAGAGCCAGGGGCAGCGCAAGGCCTGGCCAGGCTGGCACAGGGCACTGCGGGCAGGAGTTGGTCTTCAGCACATCCTCAGCAGCCAAGAAGGGGCAGCAACTCTCCAAAAGCACAAGGGATGCAGACCTCAAAGGAGGAGGTGGCTCAGGGGGAGCACCCAGAGGGGCTGGGAAGAGCTTCTGCCTTGGTGATGTCTCTTTCACTGGCTTCCACTTTCTTCCTTATCTTCTCCATGTCTGATGGGCTGGGAACCACAGGGGCCTCTCACAATTCTCTGCAGTGGTTCCCTGCTCTCCCGGGCAGGCAGATCCCACAGGCAAGTGTCCAAGCATCCCACCTGGGAGGTGGTGACAGGAGATAGAGCAAGATGGGCACAGCCAGCAGGCTCCTTCCTCTTCACTCTCCTCCTCATTCTGGAGCCTGCATGTCTCCCTGTCTACAGCTGCATCCAAGCTCAGTGGTGGAGACAATTGACTGCAGCTGCTATACGGGAAAGCTATGGAGGTACCTTGACCACTGAAATGTAAAAGGTGATCAAGGATAATGCAAACAAATTTTAATGAGAATGTCAACCTTCGTGGCATCTAGTTAACTTCATTTCTGATCCTACCAACAGTAAAGCCACAGCTTTTGCTTTAACAGTGCACAGTGCTTTGGTAAACCGCATACACCCAACCACCGCACTGGGGTTAAATCACCATGGAATTATTTCCAATACAACATAGAGTATGGGCCCAACAAAATGGGAACAAATGGCAAGCTGTCACTGCTGATGTGTGTGGTGCACAGGAACAACAGGGATTTATTTGTGAAAGTAACACCACTAACGTTCAAGACATTTGTCTTGGCACTGAACAAAATGCCTGTCATTTTGAAATACGTCCTGCTGAAATGCTTGAAACTGTACTTATATACATTGGGAAGAGTAAGAACTGTATGTGATTCCATAAAGACCACACCACTATAGAAATAAGCCATCACTCAAACATTTGGGTTTGTAGTTCTCTCCAAAATTAGAGGATGCGACTTCAACTATTCAGTTCTGTCACAACCCATGAATTGCTACAATCTATCTACACATCCCAGCAAGATTTCCTCCTCACCCCCACTGGAGTGAACCTTGCACTGGTGGAAAAATCACTGCAGCACGAAGAGCTGTGTTGACTGCTGGAAGGTGTCTGAAGCAATGGACACAGCTCTAATCACTATTCATCAAATACAGAAGGGATATATCATGTGATGAGAAATGGAGAACACCACTGGTGGGATTGTGTTTGGGTGGTCACCCACTGCAACAGGAATTCCAGATCTAACGTTGCATCCTGTTGTAATTTTGCTGATTTCTGTCATTTTATGCTTAATGTACTGTACTGTTCTATATGTTGGAGTGTTTATATTAGCTAGACAGGTAGCACTGTCCCACAGATGTCCTTGCATAAATAATATTGTTCCCTTACATTCAACAGTCTTAAAAATCACAGTATTTAGCTAACCTGATCAAAAATGTTTACCAATTTTAAAGTTGGACATAATAAATCCCTGTTTATAGGCACAGAGGCAAGAGGTGACCACATGGCCACTCTGTGGAGCAAGACAAGTTGTTTTTAGTCACAGGGTGGGTTCTGGTGGTGCCTTCCCCCAGCTCTTGAGCTGCACTAGGATCTCAGAAATGCTTGTTAGGCCTTGGCCTTGAGAACAGCACCTGGGCTGAGCAACTCTCAATCTTATCAGAAACACTGTCTGCTCCCAGGAACTTGTGCTGTCTAAGCTCCTGATTTTTAACAAACAGCCTTGGAAAACTATTTCTCTTGCCTGAGTAACAACCCGAGCAGAACAACATTTTTGTTATCAAACTTTCAAAGAAAGCTGCTGACCTGAATTGTGGCCAGGACGGAAAGGAATTACAACCATCCCTCAAGGCTCAACTCTCTGCCTGTTGAGAAGATGCAAAGACATCTGATGTATTTCCAGGAGCTCGAGGGGAATTTTTCAGAGGTACCTTGTACAGGTTCCTTCAGGTCTGTGTGTGAGTGGGAATGCACTACAGCAAATATATTATGGATGCTGCTCTCCTAGATTAAGTACTTTAGATTTTTAAGTAAATGCTATGTGAAATTGTTAAATTGTTTAACTTCAGCATAAACAATAGTTTAACAGCTTATGCTGTTAAGTGCTGTTAAACCTTTGGGCCTAAACTGTTGGTCAAGTCTGGAGCTCAGTTTTGCAAGGGGGTCTACTCTGAACCTTGTGACTCATCTTGTGTTTCCTTTTTATCCTTGTCCTTTCCTACTCTTCCCCTTCCCCCCTCCCCAGCCTCAATGTAGATAATTTTTGGATTGATTTTGGGTTTAGATGGATTGGTTTTAGATTTTAGTTTGTTTTTACCGTGTAGTAAGTAGTAGAGTGAACCTTGTCAACAATTTTGTGGAACTCTCACTTCTATACTAAACCTGCTTTTGCAGATACCTTTGCTGGTGTTTCTTTAAGCAACCATAAAGATTCACTCCTGACAATGGCCCAGGGCACACAGGCACAACTCTCTGCTCAGTGGTGCTATGATTCTATGGCTTCTACCCAAATACAGTCCAGCAAAAGCAAGCCTGAATGGGACAACAACCCTCAATGAGCCCCAACCTTGCTCTGGGCAGGGCTGACAAGCACATTGAAGGGGAGAGAACAGCAATACTGCTCACACTTTTAACACTGACTTTCAGGATGAAGGACATTGTGCAGCACTGGCTCAGAAGAAAGGGGGCACAGACATCTGCAAGGACTCCACAGCTCCAGATGATCTGTTCAATACTTGCTGTACAGCATTATGTTACCCCTCCAGGCCAGGCTGTGGTCACAGAGTACAGCTGAGATTTGTTTGTGGTACTTTGAACATGCAGGAAAACCCATCAACAGCTTTGATACCTCATCCAGTTCTGCACATCCCTCATGGAATTTGGCATGGAGGTTCAATCCATGCTGGATACTGAAGGTGGTCCAAGCACTCCATGCCAAGGCCCGTTTGTTTCCCTGGTATTCAAGGCTTGCCCTGCTCAGTCACTGCTGGCCCCTTGGCACATTTTATATGTTGGAGTGGAATAGAAGAGTGTAGAATAAGGATAACCAAAACTAAACAACTAAACATTTCCTGTGCTGTTGAAGCAACTGCTTCCAGCAGCTTTTATTTGTTCCTCACATCAGCAGACTAGTGGTGTAGGTTTTTCTGGAGTGTGTTTGTCTCATGAAGGGGAAAGATCAGTTTGGGAGTTTATCCTTATATCATCCTGGAGACAAAGCCCTCCACATGCATCTTGTGCTGCTTCCTCAAGTGTCCCCTCCACCCAAAAATTAGTATCACTCAAGAAAGGAGTGATCAGCCAGTCCTACTTCCCCACAGAAGAAGGCTGCAAGCTGCCAAGTGAGCTTTGTTACAGCAACAGCCCCACTGAATAGACACAGCAGTGCCTCAGAGGGCACAAGATTCATAGGAAGCACCAAAGCTGAAAAATCTTATACTTTTTATTGCAGGTTCAGTGTTAGTGTTTTGGAGAGCACAGCTGCATTAGAAGCAGATATTGTTCCAACTTCCCTTCCCCACAAGACTCTGCCACAAACTCAGCCCCAGGCAACTCCAAAAATCACGCCTGGTTTTGCAGTGCAGACAAGTGTTCCAGAGAGGACCAAGACCCTCACGTGACTCGTCACTGAAGAGCAATAATGATCCAAAGCTCGCAAAATGAAAAGGCCAACACATTAACTAGCATTCCCTGCTCTGCTGGGACACACACGTGAGCCTGTTCCCAGCTCCCTGACCCAGGGATGGGAGCAGCCCTGCCAATGGGTTGCCCCAAGCTGTCCTTTCGGGATGTTCCGCTAACTTAGTTTTGATGAAAGTCCCTGCTCTGCTGTGCAGGAGAGGAGAGGCCACTGAGCTGGCACGGAGCTGCTGTTGGCTCAGCTCTGCCAGCAGCACAGCCTGAACATTCCCTTCCATGCTCTGGGGTGAGACACAGGCAGAAACAACCCCAAAGGCTGCTCTCGCTGCCCACACAGCAATGAGTAGTCCCTGTTCCCTTCTCACAAGCTGACAGCTACTTGTTTAGCTTTTCTTTCTGCCCCTACAGGGCAAGAGAAAACACACACAAAAAAAAAATCATTAAAGGAACTTAAAAATTCAACACCACCTCATTTCTCCATCTCTCTCAATTAAGGTGTAATTCCCCCCACTACCAGTGGCCCCTTCTATTGACTTGTAAAGTGCTGGTCAGGTTGATTTTTTTTCTATTAGATCTCATGGCTCAAGACCCTGAAAACCTCAACACTCCTACAAAAATAAACAGCTGTGTTATGCCTATGTTTTATGGTATTGCCTTTCCATGCAGATTTCCTTCTCTTGTGGAATTCAGGACAGGGGCAGGCTCAGGTCTAGTCATCGACAGTGATGTTGCGGAAGAGATAGGCCATGGACTCGCCGTTGTGGATCCGCCGGATGGCTTCCGAGAGGATCAAACTGATATCCACAGTCTTTATCTTGGGGCACTGCAGCTTCTGCACCTCGTGAGGAACAGTGTTGGTCACTACCACCTATGGAGGGCCAAAAAGGAAAGGAAGTTGTGCTGCCTGAACGTTCACCCTCCCCGAGCAGCCACCCTGGACTGACTCCAGGAGGGGTGTGTACTGCTGTTTCACAGCTCAGGGGGAGAACTCCCTGCATATTAGGAAAAAAGATTAAAATAAATGGTCTCCCCTCTGTGACAATCTGTTGAGGGGACCAGCATAATCAGCACTCTCCAGCAGGCTGACGGGTCCACTCAGATCACAGGATCTAAGGTTTGAAATCCTGTCCTCTTCATGTATCAGCAGCCCCTGATCAGCTGGGGGAGAGGGGCTGCACAGTGAGATGGCAGCCACACAGCCCCAGCTGCAGGGAGGGAAGTGTCCAGGCAGGGATGACTAATATTTTTGTTAGGGAGAAAATACACTAGGGAAGCAGATCTGATTTGAGCAAGTATTAATCACGCACTTTTTTTTTTTTTTTTTGTTCCAGTGAAGAACCAGCTAACTGAAAGCACCTGATTACATGAGTAATTCCAGACATGAGCTACGTGCCTTGAGAAGGACATCAATTTGTGAGTTTTGGTGCCAGCCCCCACTCTGCAGTCTGGAGAGCAGACTCACCTCATCAATGGAGGATTCCTCTATGAGACGGGGGGCATCTGCTGACAGGAGCCCATGAGTAGCCATCACAAAAATCTTGTAGGCTCCACGCTCTTTCAGGATCTCTGCAGCAGCTACAAAGCTTTCCACATCATCGATGATGTCATCCTGAGCAGAAACAGAAATAACATCAAAACCAGAAGTTTATAGAGCCTGCAGGGCAGGAGTGGATCTGCAGGCTACTGCAGCTTTGGCCATGCACACAGATGAAAAATAGAATCCCTGTCTACTTCAGCTGCTGATGAGGACAGCCACGTGCATGACTAATCTGTGAATGCTATTTCCCTGGTTTAATGACCCTTTTGCTAGTGTGGAGAACAAATGCTGTGTCTTGGAAACAAATCAGTCCCTGCACATGCACCCAGTTTATCATCAGCAAGGCGTATTTTTCCATGGGGCAGGAGCTGCATGTTGATTACTTACACTGCAGCATGGCATAGCAAGTAAGAGAGGCTGGCAAGTTTTTGTTTGGGGGTTTTTTAACACTTCAGGGGTTTTCTCTGTGTGCCCTGGATTTATTCATTACTTGCAGACATCTGACACTTAGAATCAAGGCAGCAAGGACATTTTAGGGCTTAAAGAGCTGAAGTGCAAATGGTTTTCAACAGAAAGTTGAAATAACCAAAGCCAGCAGCACTACTGGAGAAAAGAGTGTCTAAAATACACATTCCCACTCCTATACCAGCCATCCCTCTGACCCTCAGGGAAAGAGCAGCTGAAGCAAAGATGCTGTGAGGAAGCCACCCCCCACCTGTTCCCCTCACACTCATACCACAATGATGGCAATCCTTCCTCCAACGTCTCCAACCACAGTTATTGGCGGTTTCTCCTTGGCCATCATCACTAAAGAAACAAGGGAAAAAAAGAGTCCAGGTGACTCAGGCTTGAGTCAAACCCCAACAGTTCCACCAGACAAGAGGCTGAACCATTAAACATCTTACATTGATGCAGACACAGACGTGCTTTACATGATCTTGACACCCACCTAAGTGAGAAACTTCCATTTAATCATCATTTTTCTCCTCAAATGAACAGCACTGCTGCATAAAGAGGAAATTCTGTTTCTGTGGGGATTTTTGTACTGACCTCAGAAACAGAAAGCAATTCCAACTCTCTAACAGACCCCTGTGCAAGGAGAGTTACAAAGCAGCACCTGGTTTATGGGCAATATCAGTGACCTTCTCTGTGCTCCAGCACAGGACTTGAAAAAGGGTCCATTCCATGACTGGGAACAACAAATGGGCTTTTCCAAGCAGCACCTCTCAAAGGGCAGGTGCTTTACAAGGTGCAACTTTTCACCTCTTGGACTCAGTAAATCATCTGTAGGACCAGAGACTTGCACTGCAGCTCATTTGCCGTCTCACATCACCAAACACAGAGGGGTCTTTGAGAGAGTGTAAGAACCTTAATACCACCTGCTCAGGCAAAGAAAGCTTAAGGAAGTTTGCAGAAGCAAATTTGCTGATTATTTTTTAAGTGGATTAATGGAAAGAGTAGGACAAAATCCAGTTGAAACTCAGTTCAACAAGCTCATTGCAACCAGCAATTGGATCAAAGGATACACTGACAAGCTGTGCTACCTGGCACACAGTGAAGAGATGTACTGGGAAATAAGGTTCCATTCCCTCCTGACACTACTTTTGCACTGACAGGGTTCGTGCAAAACCACATCCTGCCAAAATTCCAGCAGCATCATAAAAATACCAGAAATCTGAACTAAGATGCACTGAGAGTGTCCAGATGTAACGCAGCCTTCAGACTCACACCAAACAGCAACCAACCTCCAGTACAGGCCAGGGACTTGCTGTCCATCTGCCAAACCTCTCACTTGCCATGGGGTGCTGGTACAAAAACTTCCAGCATGGAAAGGACACTGTGGTGGGCAAATATGTGTCAATAGGTGACAATCTGGGCTGATCTGACCACTGAAGCCAAGAGGCACCTCCAGCATTTTGTAACACTTACCTGGCCCACCTCCACACCCTACATCCCTATTTTATACTCTCCGCAGTGAGTGCAAAGTGTCCTACCAAGGCACTTGGTGCCCCTCCTTTTGTAAGCTCAGGTCTTGCCAGGATTCCGGCCACAGAGGCTTCTCAAGTGCCTCAAGGAGTTCAGACAAAGCAAGATTTTTCTCTTTTAGGATAATCCACTTCGATGTAATACCTGAGCAGCAGGAGAACACAAGCCATTGCCCACCAAAAAGCCTGTCTAAATATTGATCTCTGCTCTTCTCACTAAAAAAGTCTTACATCAAACTCCCCATCCTGCACAGCAGGATGATCCAGTACTATTCCCATATCTCATCAGTGCCTGGGAATGCTTAGACTGCAAGCACAGCTGGGTGAATGACTCACACTGGGGGATATGATGAAAGCAATTGTAAGCACCACAACTTCGAAGATTCTTGTGTAGAGCTGTTCTTCACATCCATGACCTATTCCACAGGCTGGTTTTCCATAAACCTACCAAAACTGTATAAAAGGTATCCAGTAATTCTGCCCAAATTCCCATCACTAACTGCAAAAACCTGGCAATGAAAGTCACAGCTACCTTGAACTGAAGAGTTAATCAACAGCTCTTCATGGCACAGATTCCTCAGCCTCCCTTGCATGGTTATTTCTGAGTCTCCTATCAAATGCAAAGTCACGTCTAAATCCTGAAGGAAAAATATTCTTATGAGAAGGAAGATTATTTGTAATAAATTAAGATTAAGCACCATGAGAGATAAGCAGATCATAAATTTCAGTTACAGGCACTACTGACCTGCTCAGATTAGTTATGAGTTTACTGTCTAGTCTGGACAGTAATAGAGCTCCTGGTGGGAGCTGTGAAGTATCAAAAGGATTCCACCTGGCTGCCATCCCAGCCTCTGTGTGTATCCACTGATGAGTGCCATCTCTGTTTACAACAGCCAGGTCAGGGGAAACTTTGCTACAGAAATGGTGAACAGGCCTGGGGAGTTGAAATTCAGCTCTATTTTACTCACAGAGATATGGAGTTTCAGTAAGTCAGTATCCTTCTACTCCATGAAGGAAGCAGACACATTCCTTGCTATGCTTAAAGGCTAACATGACAACCAGCAACATCAGCAGTGCCTTGCATTTCTCTCTGTTTTTTAAAAGCTGTATTTCAGTTTTGGTTTATTTTTAAAGAACGGTAGGCAACGTGTCGACCTACCCGGATCTTAAAGAGATGTTCTCCCTTTTCCTTGTTCAATTTTCTCTGCAAAAAAAAGAAAAAAAAATTGCAAGCCAAAGATCTACCCACAACCACATCAAATCTCAACTGCTCCAAGGTGATGAGAGTCTACACAAGGGTTAGTGCAGCCAGCTTCTTCTTCAAAATCTTTGAACATATCAAGATGTGCAAGTCAGAACTGCTATGAGGAGGTGCCTTGAAAAATGATTCAAATAATAAAAGAATATTTTCCTCCCAGACACAAACCCTCTATTTTTGTAGACAGAAGAGGGTAACAGAAATAAGCCATGGTGGTACTTTTGCATGGTGTAACCCCTTGGATCATGTACAAGTTTGGTTTAAAGAGTTGCTGATTTTTTCTGGAGAGTAAGAAAAGATGCTTGTGGTGTCTGTAGCTTCTGAGGAGGAAAAATAAAAGAGAAAAACTAGACCAACCACCATTTTTTTATAAAACAAGAATATCAAAGAACACTTTCATTCAGATGTGCATAATATACACCAAAGTACCACATGTTAAAGGCAGGATCAGCGGCACTAAGAAAGAACATTCCCAGGTGTGTAAACATGTTGCTTTAATTAAGTGGTCAAAAACAGGTTAAGAAATACTAAAATAAATCCTGTTTGGAGCTGACAGTGCAACTTAAAGTGACAATCACCAAGAAATATAATGCTGCATTTACAACAGAGCCTGGGAGCAAAAGGCTGCTCAAGAATGAACTGTTTTGTGTAGAGATAACCTTGGAAGGACAGAAAACAGCCCTGTGCCCAGCCTAAACACAGGCAAGATGGGGGGAGGGAAGTACCATGGTCACTCCAGTTTCTCCCCCTAACTCCCTCTGTGGCAGTTTGCTGGGCTCTGGGATTCAAGCAGACCATTAGCTCTCTGTACAAAGTACTGAATTCCAAAGCCACTGAAATGATTTAACAGATGGTGCTCCACTCTTTTTCTCCAGGAAACAGGCAAAGAGTCCCCATGCATTTGTTAAGGCACAGCCCCGAGCCAGCTGCAAGCTCTGAGACACAAAAGCACACAATCAAAGGGAATAACCTTGGAGTGACATCCTGTCTCCAAGGCTCTGATTCCAGGGGCTGCAGTGCTGTGGGCTCTTGCTGCCGCTCCAGTGCAGCATTTGAAGTGCAATTAGGAGTACCTCTGGCATTTTTCTGTTGTGGCTCCCTACGAATCAGAATATCACATCAGGCCACACTCACAGGACAATAAATAAGCCATTACACTGCCTAGCACTCATTAATTAGAGGCACATGATCCCTGCTAGAACAGGGGGAGAAGGTGCATGCCAGGACACAGGAACCCAGCCAATTCACCAGGAAGCCCATGGAGAGTGGCACAGAGCACGAGCCATGGCTGTGGGGCTCTGGGGCTGCTCCCCAACACAGGTTTCACCTCTCTCCTGGCTCTAACACAACTGTCTGGAGCTTCTCTTGCCAAGTCTGGGATGCTCCACACTGATCTGGTTGTAGCCTAGAGTGGGATGCTCCATAAGAAGTCTCAGCCACTCCCCAGGAACATCCCCAACCTCCTACCTGCCAGGCCCAGGTTTGGTTGCTGAGCCAGGCAGACTCACAGACCGCTTCTGTTTTGACAACTGGAGGGTTTGGGGACAGTTTTGGTGTAAGGAATATCCAGTTCTGAGCAGCAGCACGTGTCTGACCTTTCACAATCAACCACACAGCTGAACCCTGCTACACTCTGCCCTCAGAGCTTTCACCACCAGGAAGGGAGAGCTGAATGAGGGTTTGGAATTACGTGACATTTGAGGTGGGAAGATGCTTTTCAAATGACTGAATTGGACAAGAAATGAGGCACAGCAGAGAGGGTCAGCAAAGACACTCACAGCATTGCCATCCCAGCTGCACTTTCACCTCTGTCTGGCAAGAGACTGTGACACAACCAGAACGCCCAGACTGCTTTTAGATAGGGATAACCTCAATTCTGCACCTCCAGAACTCAGCTCACTCAAAATCAGGTATCTCTCAGGTTAGAAAACTGCAGAGAAAAGCAACTTTTACTGACAGTTTTGGACAAGTCTGCCCCAAAATTCACCCCATGACAGAAGGCTGCCAAGCCACAGCTCAACTGTTTTACACTGTGCCTTAGGCATGCTGGGATGTAAGGTCATTGGTCAAGTGCTGAGTTTGTGCAGCAGGAGATAAAATAAGGAAGTGGTGATACACATCAAATTAGTCTGTGTTTTGATAGCTGAGGACTGAAAACAATTTTCCACTGGATTCATAAATAAACTGGACAAGGGCACATTTCTGTATGAACAACCATTCACAGGGCTCTCCAGCAGCACAACCTTCCACACTTGAGCTTCTTTGAAGTGACATGTCTGGAAATAAAACTACAACCACATCAATTCCTCCGTAGCAGACAAATGTCAGCTACTGATATCCTGGAGGACAGCATCCTCCAGAATAGGAGGGGAAGGAGAAAGTGAAGAATAACCATGCAAATTCCTGCTTCCTTGGACAGGCATAAAAAAAAAACCCCTTGTCAGAAGGAGAACAGTAAAGTCCCAAACTTCATTGCCAAACCCCACCTGCACCCCAAGGCCCAAGAGGAGTTTCACCAGCAACAAAAGCACTGTTTAACTGATTGAATTGCAGTGAGACACAACTGGGGTGATGTAAAAATGCCTGCAGTCTTACTTGCCTCCCCCCTCCATAAGCTGCCCACAAACTGGTTGGATGCTCTTCCTAAATTTCCAAAGATTAGATGATTATCAGTAGCCCAAACCACTACTGGTGTTGCCACACACAGCAGCACACAGCCTTTCCCACGGGCACTTCTCAGCCACCTTCCTGCTCCCAATTTCTGTCCTACCACCACCTGCCTGGAAAGCTAAAATCCTCCCAAAAGGGAGCTGGATTTTGATTGTACTGTTGTTATTTGACTGCTGCAGGAATACAAGCAACCCTGAGGATGGCATTGCCCAGAATACAAGTTTCCTCTTTTTCTTTTGCTCTCTGCTCCCAAATAAATGGCAAGAGCTCCAGAAGCAGGTCAACAATGCTCTTGGAGAACCTATTCACCCAAACCACATAAACCTCAAAATCTTGTCAAAACAGACATTGGAATATGATCATCTGGGTGCCAAGGTGAAGAAAACTTCCAGCAGTAACAATGGCTGCAGAGAAGGGAAGACAAAGACCAGCCCTCCCCTCCCCAGTGGAGCCAACAGCCTGCCTCAGTGATTGTTATCCCATTACTTACACTTTTACATCTCCCTTGTTTCATCAGCTCAATGAATTCTGTTGCTGAACACTGTAAAAGCACCACCTTTATCAGAGGTTTGTCAGTCTAACACTATGGAGCAGGCACAGCCAAGGAGACAAAACTGATGCTCTGCATGGCCAGAAGGAGTTAAATAAAAACCTTCCCCTGTGACTTCTCCCACAACTCATTGATATCAACCTTTCCTTGAAAAAAATTCCACTGCTCTAACTGCCTTTAGGTTGGTTACGCCCACACAGATAAACCAACAGAAATTTCCCACCAAACTTTTCTCTTTTTTTTTCCCTCAAAGGTAAGCAGAGAAATTTGATCTTACATGGCAGCTCCAGGCCAGGATGCACAGTTGCATTTTTGAGCATGGGAGGGGAGTGACGCCCATCATCCATGTCCTGCTCCGTGCACTGAGCCTCTCCATGGATCACTGCCAGCCCCAGCCGCAGCCTCTCAGCGTAAGACTGAGCCCTGCAAGACAAAAACAGCCTCTCAGGAAGCTGCTGGGCTGATGCAGCTTCACAGCCCACTACAGCAAGTCTCTCCCACACCAACAGCAAGCAAAGGCTGCACCTCTGTGGCTGTTTCTTGCAAGAAACCTCAC
Source organism: Ploceus nigricollis (assembly GCA_013399945.1). NCBI lineage: Eukaryota > Metazoa > Chordata > Aves > Passeriformes > Ploceidae > Ploceus > Ploceus nigricollis. The sequence continues at coordinate 247,443 of VXBC01003476.1, read as the reverse complement.
TGGAAGTGACTCTTCATTCCTTATTAATGTCCCAAAGCCCACTCTACCTCCTGGCTCCACCACAGGCTCTCCTGTGCTCCTCCACATTGGAAATGCTTTCTGAGATGCTCAGGCACTGCTGAAACTCCAGCAGCAAGTCTGACCCCAGGCGAACCATTTCAGGGAGACTGCCAGAGTTTATGCCCATAGGGGTGGGAATACAAAGTTCAGCTGTCTATCTGCACCACATCCATCCCATTTCCAACCAGAAAAGAATTATGACTAGATTGTCAATCCATCTGCCACCCTCCCATACTTTCCCTGGTATATCTTCCACCAGCTAAGGTATTTGCCAAGTAACTTTTAGCCAGCTAGCAAAGCATCCATTTACCTTTTAGCAGCACCAGGAGATTTGGCTACAATAACTGCGTTTCTGTAATCTGGAATCTGGATGTGACAAAAAGTTAATTAATTAAAAAAAGACCTTCTTGCTAGGGAGTAACTGGTTTGATACATGGCTGAATAATTTCACCCATCCTCCTCCCCAGAACCAAATTTTCATTCTGTGACAAGAAAGTAGAGAGGCAACTGCACTTGCTTCCAACGCCAGTATTTGTGTATTCTGCAAAGGTGGGAATGTTCACTATGTTTAACCCTCCCCATATGGGGAAGCCTTACTCTCACCATGTGGGAATAAATCATCATCTTTTGCACATGGAGAATAAAACCTCCGTGCCCTGCTCCCAGCCCTGCTGCGCTCAGCACTCCTACACTCAGCCCAAGACAAAGTCTATCAATAATTCAGAGCAGTCAGGAATCCAACACAGCACAAAGGGAGAAGGGGAGCAGTTTAACAGGATTTCAGAGGTGATTAGAGGCAGGAGCACAAGTAGCATCTCTCAAATAGCACTAACTCCATAGCGAGCAAGCTCCTCTCCTGCTTGTGCTGCAGTTCAGTTTCTATCCAATCAGAGAAGTGTAACATCTTTCCATGAAACATGCAATAGGTACCCACTGAGAAAGAATTCATTAACAGAAGGATTGACCTAGACTGACACCACCACCTCTACTTAAGCAGAGGCCCAATGCTGCCATCACATTAAAATGAGTTCAGACAAGTTGATATACACAGAACTAGAGTAACCTCACTTCTTCCTGTATATACTGAAGCAAGAAAGGGGATGCTCTCAGGTTGTCTACTGGAAAGCTGAAGAAGCCTTGAATTTCCTTTTGGTGAAGGTCCATAGTGATAATGTGTGTTAAACCTAAGGGGGGAAAAAGACAACAATTTATTGTTAAACCTAAGGGGGGAAAAAGACAACAATTTATTGAAAACACCTCCATTTTCCAGACTGTTTTAGCTATTACTCAGACTATTATGCCATGTCATAAAATAATCATAAACAGATTAACACAGAAAGTTCCACAGACATAATGAGAAACAGGCGTGTGATGCCACAGCACTGGGCTGACACTGTATTTCACTATAACATTTCTAGGCCACTTCCCCAGGTGCAAGTTACAAAGAAACACAAGAAAGATGAAGAAAATTAATTCCCCCAGTGTGGCTCAAAATCTCAGCAACACATCCCCACATCAAACAGGAGAATGGAAGGACAGATGACCTCTGGGATGCCCAGCAGCACCAAGCCTGCTGTGCTGCTGCTCCCTGGGACACTCACCTGCCTTGGCAAGCATTGAAGCCAGCAGCTTGCAGACTATGGAGCCCCTCTTCCTCATTTTGCTCTGTTTGCTGTAGGGGAAGTAGGGGATGACCCCAATGATGTTCCTGGCACAGGAAGTCTTCAGTGCATAGGCCATGATCAGCAGCTCCATGACAGCAGTATTCACATCTCTAGGAGGTTTGAACCCAATTCCAAATATTAGCAGGTGTTTTTCCAGTGCAACTCCTTTTCCATTTATACCCAGACCACCCCTCACCAAAATTCCAAGCAAATAATGCTGCATCTCAGGCTAATGTATGCCAGACCCAGATTGCAGCCATACAGCTCCTTCCACCACGCCACAACAAATTACAATCAACTCTTACACATACAGGACACAACACCAGCACTCAAGAGCTGGGGACTGGAATTTGATTTCATATTCTAACATGAGGTGTATGATTATTTCCCTCCATAATCTGACAAAAAAGGCTTTGTATAGAATTCACTTTGGAACAAATGTCACTTGATACAGTGTAATTTGAAATAAAATAGTCTTTTAAAGAAGCAGTATACGTGCAGCCAACATAACTTCATCCACACTGGATTTCTTAGGGTATTTTCCTCTTTAACAGTGTAAGGCAGGTTATTTTTCCTGCCTTAAGAAATACTGTAATTGGAGCAGCACAAACTCCAGACATAGCACTTTGGTGGACATCAGCATCTCCACACTCTTTAGCGTATCTAGAGATGGAAGGAACAACAGCACAGGAAATGCTAAAGGACTGTTTCTTGGAAGAAAAAAACCAACCAAACAAAAAAAACCAACCAAACAAAAAAGTAACATAAGCAGAAGAATCATAGAATATGCTGAGTTTGAAGGGCCCCATCAGGATCATGAGTACAATTCCTAGTCCTGCACAGGACCCCCCAACAATCCCACTCTGTCCCTGAGAGTGTTGCCCAAATGCTTCTTGAGCTCAGACAGATTTGGCGCTGTGACCACTTCCCTGGGAAGCCTGTTCCAGTGCTCAACAGCTCTCTGGGTGAAAAACCTTTTCCTGATATCAATCTAAACCTCCCCTGACTCAGCTTCATGCTGTTTCCTCAAGTCCTGTCACTGGTCATGAGATTGAAATATCCCCTACAATATTTGCTCCCCTACAATGACTGGAGCGGCCCAGTAGGAGTGTATTAACCTGCATTTTAATTAATTTTGAGATGGGGAAAGAAGCTAAGCCCTTAGTTCCCCTTTAGCTCTTAAGAACAACATCAAGAGACACTGTCTGCATCACCACAGACTGACTCAAGAACTTTTGGGAACTGAAGAGCACGTGCTTCAGACGGCAGGACAGGCACTCCTGGAACACAGATCCCCTTGCCTGGGGGTTTCCAACAGGGACAGCTCCCAGTGACACACCAGGTCCCCAGCCCAGTCAGGAGGGCACCGCTGCAGTGGCTCAGCTGTGCAGCCCACAGAGACAGGGCAGGGGCTGACTGGGCCATCTTTCCACAGAGCAGCAGAGGAGTAAAGAGAGCAGCCTAAAGCTCTGCAGAGCTTTCTGGACATTACCCAGACATTGCTCGGGCCCTGTTTCCCTCCTGAGACAGCCACTAGAGACAGCTTCTCCAAATGCCCAGAGACATGACCCATGACAAACCTCTGACCATTTCCATTTCCCCACTGCTCTCCCTCCTTTTGGAAATTAACCTCCACTTGCGCCTCTTCTTTTGTGAGGCTCTGGGTCTCTGTTGTCCCGCTGGCCCCGGCAGCCTGTGCACACAGTGCCATTTACACACAAGAAAGCTTTGTTGGCTCTGGAGCACCCAGCCAAGAATTACATAAAACACAGCCCCCTGCCACACAGGACAACAAAGAACTGCTTCTTCCCTTTGGTGATTTAGCTGTGCCAGTGGGGCTGTGAGAGAAGAAAAAGATGCTACTATCAGTGTCACATAAAAACAAAGTGGTCAAACTGAAGCCTATTTAAAGTTCATCTGAGAAACTTAGTATTTTTCATCATTATTTTTCAACTTACTCTTTGAAAATACATCCATATCCACATGGAAAGCAGGTAGAGAACAAGACTGGGACTTCAAAAGGCACCTGCAGTCCTGGTGCTGTTGCAGGACACCAGTAGCCACATTGATGAAGAAGTTATTCAAGGAGGGTACTTCTCCCAGTACTCAAGCAGGATCCCAAGCTGGACTCTGGGAAGCTCCTGCAGACCAGCAGGCACAGGCACTAGGCAGAGGTGGATGTGTCTGTCCCTCCAGCAGGGCCCAGGGTGGGTGAGCTGAGACGGCTTCATGCTGAGCCATCACTGACCTGCTCCTCTGCAAGGGGCACTGACCCCAACCAAGGGCACCAGCTGGGGAAAATGACATTGGTGGAGAAACCCCAGCCCAGCATTGCCAAAACAGGTACCCAAGAGAGCATCCCAGGCTCCTTGCTGCCCTCCCCATCTCCGGCCCTGAAGCCATGCTCAGTTAGTTACTGCTGGGAGGGCTGAGCCAAGACCTCACACAGGGGCTGGCAGCTCATTACCAGACACTCAGAGAGAGCCCAGCTATCCCCCACACCCTGCTTAGCACACCAGAGCCTCCCTTGCTGCTCCTTATCTCTGCCTGGGCCACCCCTGGACATCCCTGCTCTAGAGGCTGAGCAAACACCTTATGTGACACTCTCCATGGACTTTGCAACAATCAGCACCAACACTCAGCACTAAAAGGCTCCTTTTGCCTTTAGGGTATCACAAAATCACCAACTCCTTCATTTTTCTATTCCCTAAACATGAGCTATTTGATTTTCCCTCACTCAAATGCCAGTCCACACACTAGTCTTGGATGGTAACTGTCCTTGTCACTTTTTTTTGGTTGTGCTACAGCTTTTACAACAGAGAGCCTGTATCAAATACTCAGGTCTTTCTGTTCTCTCTGAGCATTTAAGATGCAGACTGTGAATTCACACTGCAGCATAACAAGGTTGCTTCCCTTTCTACCAACAAGTCCTAATATTTTCTTTTCAAACCATTACTGAGTGTAGAAGTGAAGAATCCTATTCTTAGATTATTCCACACAGTCGTTTTGACTCTCCTGAAAAGCTCCCTGAAACCCACTGCAAAATTGAGATGTCCTTGAACCTGTCCTCTCTAGCAATGCAGCAAGGCACAGCTGCAGTTTAGGAATGAAAGATGACTTGGCTGTACAACACTGGCTCCTCACCTGGAGGGCCTTGAACATTCTGTCTAAAAAAGATCCATTTCTTGGCCCAAATCACTGAATTCAGTTAATGGAAAAACAAGGGGGTCAACAAGATAAAAGGGGAGGTTTGGTTTTAACCAAAACTGTTCCTGTCCCTAATGCTCTGAGTTAGCTCTCTGAACACTTGATCTGTTTCATGTTTACACAGCTCTCAGTTACAAGTTATTTCAGAGAACTCCTTCACAAGGGACAACAGAATGGCACCATTCACCCAAAACATAATCCTACAGCAGGGGATTTTCATCTTGAAGAGATTTAGTTGCTCCCTGAGGGAGGAAACACTTGGGGCATCTCTCTGGAGAGAGATGAGCCCTAGGAACATGTTTCTGCCTGCAAGAGGAATTCTAGAAGCGAGTAAGCTGGTCTAGTAGTCCTACTGATTTCTTTACAACAGGCCAAGCATTTCACAGAGGAAATGAACTTGAATTCTCAGTGGGTTCTATTTCCTTGGCAAGCAAGGAAAAATCCTGTATCCAGGCAATTCTGCTCCCTGCTACTTTTGAGCTACAATTGAGCTCTGCTAACTTACTACTTCTTGTGATCTCCAAGATCTGAGCAGAACTTGGAAAAAACTACCAGAGGAGGAATATCCTTGTTTTGTTGATATCAATACCTCATCTCTGAAAACAGCACCTCCCCTACTCACAGTAGGTCAATTTGAAGTTATCATTTATTTGTAGGCTCCCTTCCCATCACCCTAGTGCTATCCCATTACTCTTCCTGAGCCAGCAAGGAGCAAAGCTCCTGGGGTTACAGATGGTTTTCTAGCCCCCTGCTTACTTGCAGCACTTCTCTTACTCCAAGCCTAGAACAGCCCAAAATAAAACCCAAAAAGGCCCACCATCATGATGAACTGTAAAAGCAGAGGAGGGAGTCTATGGGCTCCCACCTGAGCTCACTTTCACATCACTACAGCAAAAGGGGAGGAGTAATCCAGCCTGCAATGAAAGCAGCAGCAGCTGTTTGCTGCTGGCTCTGTTGCTTGGTGGTTGGGAGGCAGAGGAAATCACCCATCCTAGGATGGAAATGCCAGTCAGAAATCACCCAACAGCTGAGCCTGAAAGGCCACCAACACACAGGGCAGGGATGGTTCAGTGGAAAGCATCGGTCACTCCTGTTCCTGCCTCAAGTGACACACTCCAGCTATTTGATGGGAAGCATCTCAGTGCTGCAATCAATCCCCTGGAATGTTAACAGCTTAACACTATGTGAGGCCTTAATCTAACTCAGAGCAATGACAACACTGCATGAGTTCCACTGGTTATTGTGCTGGTTTACAGTGAGCAAACCACTGAACCATCTGCTGATCCAGGTATTCAAAGCACATCCCAGGTGCAAAACTGAGCCACAAATGCCTCACCTGGGGATTGTCTGTATGATGAAGATATCCTGTCCACGGACAGACTCTTTTATTTCCACTCTTGTTTCTGAAAAGGATGGAAAACAGAGTCAGTTTTGTTTCCAAACATCAGGTTGACAGTGACAACACACCATGTTGTAGCAGCAACCTTGCCCCCTGGTCAGGGCAGATGAGGACTCGCTCCTCTGCCCTTTGTCCACATACACACACAGCTGAGCCAAGTGGATTTTCCAAAGGCTGGACCTGGGTAGACCTGGCATGACACACCAGTGAGTTAGCTGTATTTACAAAGCAAAAGCAGGCTGAATAGCTGTTTATTTTTTAGAGAATTTAGAATTTTAGAATTTAGACATTAGAATTTTAGAAATTAGAATTTTAACATTTAGAAGACAATTTACCTAACTCTCAATGAGAAATCCTTTTCACGCTTCCATGGAGTGCTGAGAGCTGTCAACAGTACATTCACTAGTAAGCAATTAACCACCCAAGGCAGAACAACCTTCAGTATTTCCAAGAAGGTAACTCAGCACTTTTTGCACTTTGCTCTTTCACAGCTTACCATGGGATCAGCTCCATGCTGGCTGGAGAGCTCAAGGCAACACCAGCAGCACTGAGTTCAGAGTAAGAATGTCCCATTTTCACTGTCAAGGTCAAGACATTTCAACACTGACACAGGCTGGAAGTCTTGGTCTCTGCTGAGCACCATTCCCACTCAAATGCAGAAGCTGAGCCTCAAACAGCTCTGCAAAGCCAAAGCAATGACTGACTCCAGGTTTCCCAAGGTGCCTGCCTCAGCCTTTCCCACACAGTTATGAGCTAGAGGGCAGGGGTAAGGAAAAGGAGAGAAACAGCTCCTCAGCTATGGAATTCCAAGTCTAATTGCCTTGCCTTGGCAGTAACCCTACAGGACTCTGCTGAGAGCAGACTGATTTGCTGTGCAATGATGGAAAACAACTTCAGACCTTGGAGCAAGCAACCTGATTTAAAACCAGCCCCAAAGGGCAGCGAGCTCTCCCGGGCAGGAATGCACCAGCCAGCCCAACCATAACCACAGCAGCTCTCCCACTGTGAGGCCCACTGGGGCTGCAACAGCAGCAGCACTACCACAAATCCTCCACCCCTTCCTCTAGACTGTAGCAGCTCTCTGGTTCTACTCTCTCTTGCAAACAAGGTAACAGAGGTCTTGAAACAGTAAATGACTCTTGGCCACAGAACTCGGCTGGCCAATATCCTTGTGTTTTAGCCCAGCATCTGAAAATGGACACCTGCAGAGTGTTAACCTCCTTAAAAACAAAAGCAACCTCCAAGAGGCATTTTCCCCAACACAGCCATGAACTTGCACTTTTAAAAGCAAGGGCAGCTGTAAATTCTCTGTGGCAGGGAAGGGCTGAAAGAAAGGGATAATTTAAAAGCTCACAAGGCAGACACTGAAAAAGCAGGGCATTACTTTTAAGTCTGGAGATGTTTTGCTCAGCATAGGAGCATAAAAGATTTGGCAGCAGCTAAAACCTGAGGCAGGACTCTAGAGGAGAGTTTGCAGATGGGCAAACAAACAAGATAACCAGGGAAAACAAGGAACATGTTTAATTGCCTTGTCCAAGTTCAGCCATGGAGGTTTAGCACTGCCAGGAGCAGCACTAACATCACAGCTGAATCACTGCACTTCTCAGACAGGTGTGGCCAATGGAGTTACCCAGCATTTCTAAGATTACCTCAAAACAGTTGCAAATAGCAGAGATTTCTCTTACCTCCATTGGTTTCCTGATACACCACAGATTTCCCCAGCTCAGCACCGAGACGCCTGGAAAGAAAAAAAAAGTACTTTAGAAATGGAGGAACCCAGCAGTTTGTGCTGCCAAGCAGGACTGGACCACGTTACACACCACCAAAACACAGCATTCACTGCCCAAGAGGGAGCTGAGTGAGCCAGCCAGGCTGCAGAACTACATCCTCCCCTTCTCTGGGGGTCTCCTTCTTTCTGATGTCCCTGAGAGGGCCCTGGGGCACACCGCTCTGCAGCAGGTCACTGCTGTACCCAAAGCCTGTATGACTGACCACAGGCTGTGACTCCTGATGGCAAAGGGCACCTTGCCAGCCTGTGCAATGCCCCCTTGGGCAGGTCTGATGTGCAACTAGAGTTGAATGATTTACTCAGACTCAATTAATGGCACCTGAGTCACGTTTTTTGACTCCCACCTCTTTTCTTTTCTATTTCTCCTTGAACCTTCTTTCTGAAATAACTCAAATGATTAATGAGATTTTAACTTCAATTTTTTTATTTCTTCAAATTACTCCTTTTCTCAAATATCAAATCTACAACACTCATCACAACAAAGATTAGTCACCCTCCTTCTCTTTTAAATTTCTTTCTTACAAAACGAAGACTCACTTCGAAGAGCATTTTAAAATGCTCCAAAATGCAGACTTTTCCCTCAGGTGACACTTCAGTATTTAACTGTACTGACAAGTAATCCATTAGTAAGCACTTAAAGGCTTTTGTGCTTTAACCCAGAGCCTCAGAGACTCTGCAGCAGTGGAGATGCTTCGGCCAAGTGAGATGGAGTGGGGCAATTCCCTCCTCTCCCCGGATCTGCTCTGTGGCCATGGCCACACAATGAATTAGGAAACAGTTTATGCCTGAAAAATACCTTTATTCACCACTTTGATTATGGCAGCAGTTTCCCGCCTGCACTTCTATTGTATTTACCTGGATATGTGCCAAAATTCTGTAGATCAGGACTAACTCTAAATAGAAGAGTCCATATCTTCTGCTGGCTTTTTTTCTGGTATATAGCCTTCAGCAGTCGGTCTTACTCCATCTCCTTACCCACTAACTTGGCCTTGCACTTCAATTATCACAAAGATCTGTGCTTTCAGAAGTGAAAGAGCAACACAGCCTGACCCTGGCATGCTTCTGTCCCATCAGCAACTGCTGGGCTCAGCTGTGAGCCAAAGCTGGAGGTCCCAGCTAGAAGCTGGCCTGGAGAGTGTGCCTGGGACAGCTGGGATAACAGACACTCGGATGCCATGGGATATGTTTGCTTAGCTGGCTCCAAAGCACGTCTCTGGCACACACACCCTCCCCATCGAGCGTCTGGCAGCACGCTTTGCAATGGCTGGGCTGGTGACTAAACTGCCACCTCGAGAGCTGGACGTGCCAGACTGTCACCAGCCCTGCTCGGGTACCAACTGCAGCATCCCCCTGCAGCCTAGGCCAGACAAGTCTCACAGATCTCTAACTGGGCTCCTCTCAGCTCAGCTGGGTGAAAACTTGCAGCTGCAATACAAAGGCATCCTCAGTACCTTCAGTATCTTCAAAAAGAGCTGGCAGCTGGTCAAGTATAAGCAAGCCTGGGCATCTCAGGGATAGACTGACACCAGAGGTGAGTTTTGCAGGTGAGATCCTGCTGTCCTGATGAGGATAGTCTGGCATTTGCAACCACCAAGCTTAGTCCTAATCATTGCTAAGGCATCTGAGTCCAAACAAGCTCAGAAGCACACATACACATCCACCCACCCCAGAGCAGTGTGTGGTGGGAAATATTTAATGACTCACACTTGCTCCTCCACAACTGCATGGCAAGTCTTGCAAGCTCCCCTTGGAGGCATGTGCGCCCTGACTTCACTGCACACAGCACAAACCTGCCTCAGTACTGGGGAAAAGAAATCCATTGGAGAGACTGTGCTGACTTTTAGTCAGCCCTGAATTGCATGGCAGGAAGGAAAGCTTCAAACCAGTCCACCCAGACTCATCTCAGCAAAGCACCCCTTGGAAGGTGGCACTTTCAGTGCTAAGTGGTAGCAAACAAAACCATATGTGTGGTGCTCAAGGGGAAATGTTCTCACGTTGTACTAGGGGAGGTTTAGATTGGATATTAGGAAACACTTCCACGAAAGAGTTGTCAAGCCTTGGAACACACTGGCCAGGGAAGTGGTGGAGTCACCATCCTTGAAGGGATTTAAAAGACATGTAGATATGGTCCTTGGGGATGCGGTTTAGTGGTGGCTTTGGCAGAGCTGGGTTAACAGCTGTGCTTGGTCTTAAAGGTCTTTTCCAACTTCATGATTCCATGATGTAGCCAGCAGAAACCAGAGCCCAGTGCTCTCCTACTCACCACAGAGCAGCAATGCAGTTTGTGTGCTGCTGAAACAAGAAATCAGAAGCACAAGTTTGCTCCCCCATGGCAAGAGGGACACTAAAACAGCTTGGCTTGGGGCACTAAAACAGCTCAGTTGTCAAACCTGGGTGCAGGGAGCAGAAGACACAAGACACAGATGCCAACTTAGAGGAATGAGCAGCTCTAGTCAGACAATAAATCCCAGCTCTGCTCCAACTGTTGACTGCAAGTAAACAAGAGCAGTGGATACGAGATAAAACTGCCCATGAAAGTCCCAGATCAGCCCTGCCTGCAGCGCTCCAGGGGAGCCACAGGCACAGCAGGATCCAGAGGCAGCTCCCCCAGAGCAGCTGAAGCATGTGCACCCCAGGGGCACGCCTTGCACCAAATCCCTTCCTCGAGGCTTCGGTTAGACAAGGTATCAGCCAGGGAAGGAGTCTGATAAACCCTGACTGAGTCAGGAACAATAAAGAGGAGACTGTCAGTGCAACTCCTGCTGTGAAGCACCGAATTCCAGAGGACTTTTATCAAAAGGGATATTTGCATGGAAGTCAAGGGCAGGGCACAACCTTATCAACCACACAGCCTGGCAACAGCCAGAGTTCAAAGATAAATTTCCCCTTCCTATAACCTCTCCCTTGTTTTCTCTTCTATCCCAACTCTTTTCTCTCAAAATCCTCTCCATCCTGAAGCTCCCAATTCGTTGTTGCTTTAGAGGATAGAGGAATTGAACTGACAGCAAGAACTGTTTTCATCCAGCTCCAGGACTAACAGCATAATCACATGAACCTGGCCTACCACAGTTACTGATCACTCGCCTGCAGACACAGACAGACCTGCCCTAGGACAGAGAAGGTGCCACTGCAGGTAACCCAGACCACACACCCAGCAGAGATAAAGCTGCTTCTGGGAAAAATAACATTTTAGGTCCTGCAGATAAATCACATCTCCAAGCAAAATGAGTAGCTATCCTCACACTAGCTCCATCATTAAACCAACTCCTCTGGGGCATGACAGCATCTAAGAGAAAAAAAAAAACAACAACTCTTTATGGCTTTAAAAATCCTTCTCAGAGCAACTGGCCAGTAAAAATTCCTATTGATCTGGAATCTCTCTGTAAACACTGCCCAGGAAGGATGATCTAACTTTCCACAGTCTCAAAACAAGCCAAGAGGATATTAAGCTGTGAATACAAAAGTGTTTATAAAACTTGTCTCAAATTCACATCTAAATGCAAACAGCTCAAGAATCACCTATAGTTTAATGAGGAAGTGACACACTGCAGTATTTTAGGAAACACTGTAAGGCTGTATCAGATTGTACTTTAAAATGCTCCACTGAAGACTGTCAAAATCCACTGTACCAGGCTCTTGAGACAAAGGGCAGCCAAAGAGACTCCATGTTCAGCTGAATCAAATTTCGAGGGGCAGTACTGCTCACAGTATTTTGTGCCATCACAGCCTGTTTCAGTGCCACTGAGAAGTGCCCTCAGTGAGGCTGTGTTTCCTTCTCCCCCTCTGTGACCAAAATCCAAGACGTTTGTCAGGTTATCTCCATAGGGAGCTTCTGGCCAGCTCACAGCACGAACATTCAATTTGAAGAGAAATCTGCACACAAAGCTCTTAATTATGATATTTTATTTGGCAATATCCTCTTCATTATAAACAATTTCCCTGGTCTCAGCTCTGCAAACTCCCAGACTCCAGGAACTGGCGCAGACTCAGAAGGAGCTGGAGGAGAGGACAGAGGGTCTGTGCTATGCCTGACTGTGGCCAAATCAAGCCACAGCCTGACTCTGAATTGCTTTTCAAACTTTAGCAAATCTTTAAATAAAGATCAGTCATGGTCCAGCCAGCACAATGGCAGCTCTGCTGTGCACTTCCTAATTCCCCAGTATAAGAACAGCCAGGAAAGGAAAGGGAATGGCAGCTTCCTGGATACAATCTGCTTAGATATCCTTAAAACTACCTGAGCTCCCCTTTGCCTCTCTCCATTCACCCAGCACGACTGGATATTTGAAGAAAAGTCCCTACTGCTCATCTGCCACTAGAATCACTTGTTCCAGGCATGCCAAAGCCATGCAGCCCAACTACTGGCAAATACCAAGCAGATCTTCCTCTATTCCTACCAGCCCACTCCTGGTGAAGGAACTTCCCCTAAAGCTGTGCCGGCCAGCACAAAAAGCTCCACATGAGCTCAGCCTGCTCATCCACAATCTGTGCTCTACCTAAACAGCACAGAGATGCTCTGACTCCCCTCTGCCATCCTCTCATATGCTGGCAAGATGACCCAAAGAATACATTTCCTACCAGAAATCCTCCTTCAGCTGAGGGAGGCTGCTGCAAGTCCTCTGAATGTACTCTCTCCCCCCAAAGCAGGGCTCACCTCCCACCCAGTCACAGAAAACACCACCTTGGATTTAGCGTTGTGACCCAGCTCCCTGCAGCCAGAGGTCAAAACACAAATCCCCATGTTTTCCTAATTCCATGTTGTTTAGGCTCATGGCAATGCTTTATCTTCAGATCACCAGCATTTTCCACGCTGCAAACTGAGTGAATCTCTGGAATACTCACATCCACAGTTGGCAGTGAGACAGTATCACATCCCACATCACGGAGCTGCAGGAGCACTGGGGAGGCATCAGCAAGATTCAATCACCAACCTCCTCCAAGCCAAACACAGAAGCAGTGAGTAGAATCTAATATTTGTACCTGCTGAGCCAAGCACTGCAGTCAGAGCGAGATCTAAATGCATCTGTTGGATTAAAGATCAAAAAGACTTCCTAGATCTCCCTCCCCACAGCAGCACACAGGCCCATTAGGGACCAGAATTAGGACCCATTAGGTCACAGAAATTATCTTTCTCCCCTGAAAATGCAGTTTGTAATCAGGTCCCGAGTGTCCTAATTACAGCAAGAGTTTTCTTTCCATCATGGAAAGAATTTAAAATAAAATAATCATCACTCTCAATTTATAAGAGAAAAGTAAATATATGGGTTTATTTATGTTTCAGTGGTGCTGAATTTAAGGAACATCTTCACTATTTCAAGTTTCACAAGGTCCTCATAATCCAGCACCATCTCCTCTCCCTGGCAGCCACTACCATCAACTAAAGCTCTGAAAACCTAAAGTGAAAGTAAGACTGACTATTAATCACTGTCCCATAACTAGAGAATGCTCAAGAGGAATGATGAAGATCATAACTGTGCCAGAACATGATGCTCAGAGCCTGAAACGAAAGTAGCTCTGGAAGTTTTGCAATAAACAAAGCAAGGAGAAAAATCAGGTGTCTGAAAGCTGGTCAGTGTCACACTGCTCCTCTCCAGGCTTGAGATTTTAAAAAGAATAAGTCAGAACTACTCAAGTAGAGATCTTAAGGTCACACCTACAGGTAAAGAACAGAGACAGAGAACATGGACAAGTGTCTCAAGAAAGATGGACAGGTGTCTCAAGGGGCCCTCCTAATATTGCATGTTGTTTTAAAGTTCTTTTACTACTTTTACTCAAGGTCATAAAAAAACTTTAAAAAGAACGCACAATATTAGAGGACAGACTCACCCTTGTAAGATTGCTCCAACTCTATTTAAAGGTACAACTGACCTCCCCAGCAAAGAACAGGCTGAGATGTGAGACAGGGGGAAAGGCAGCAGCCACGCATCTTTTGCAACCTGAAAGGACAAGGGATGTGTTACAGATCAGTTGAAACAGCCCTCGAGCTCCTAAGGGAAGGCAGTGCAGAACCACTGCACTAGATGCTGAAAATACTTTTAATTTTGGGAGACTTTTTACTGTGGGCAAATCTGTACTGTGAACAGTTCCAGATTTTGCACCCACAACAAAGATAAATGTCCTTAAGCCTCAGTTAAGCAGCAGCTGTGTGTCACAGGGCTGTGCTCGTGCCACCACCAGAGCATCCAACATCCCACTGATGGCAGAGCCAAGGGAAAAGCCCCACATTGCTCCAGTAGAAATTTACTTAGTGAGAGACCAAGGAGGGAGCTGGGAGGTCATTCTGGATCTGCATCCTGCTTCTTTCCCCCTCAGAGCATCCCTGGAATAACATCAGCACATTATCCCAGCCAGCACCACAGCCTGGGGAAGCCTCTCCATGTCTCTTCTCATTTCATCTTTAAAAAGAAGGGAGTTATTTTTAAGACAAAGAGCAAGGAAGAAGGATTGACCATTTGCTCCTCCAGTCCTGAGAACTGGGAGCTCGTCCCCAGGGGAATTCTGCTGTGCTGTGTTGATGCAACAGAAAAAGCCCTCTAAAACTCTGTCCCATCTGCTGCAGCAAAACTTACTTTTATAGAGAGATACATTAGTTTCAGAGTTCAGTGAAAGAAAAGTGGAACAGAACCGACCAAATAGGGCAAGAATACATGAGCCAAAAAAAAAAAAAGCTTTCCACTCCCAAACACAAGGATTTTCCTCTTAGCCTCACACTTAAAAGAAGTTCATCACTATTATCCAACACACCTCCCAGCCCAACAGCCAAGTCAGCTCCGTGGAGATAATCTGTGCTAAGGACTGAACACTGTTTATTAAGCGAGCAAGACGAACAGCAAAGTGTTTTCATAGTTTAAGGTGGCAGCACACCTGTACTTCAGTCCTACTTCCAATTTAAGCACACCCTTGGAGATGGGAATGGGGCAGCAGATGCCTAGAAAGGATAACTGGGATGCCGTCACTGCAGCAGGCAAACAAGCACTGAAACCGCTCGATTTTGGGATCAGCTGCCTATGAACTGTAGCTGAGAAAGAGCATAAAGAAAATCCAGATCCTGTTCCAAGCTAACAGCCCAATACACAGATGCCCTTCTCAGAATAGTCCCTTCGGCTGGGACTGCCCCAATTTGAACCAAACTCATTCAACCCCAAAGTTCAAGTGCTGGGGGAAACTCAGAGCTCTGTGCACCAAGAGCCCCGTTTTGGAGGCAGCTGTCACACCCTTCAATCAGCAGGACCCAGCGCATCCATCCCGAACAAGATAAGGTCAAACTCTGCCAAAACTGATGGGCTGAAGAAAATGCGGCAGACTTTTACCCCGAACCAAACAGCACAGGCTGCCCAGCTCTCCCAAATCCACTCTGGTCAGTGCAAGGTGCTGTGTCGATGTGCACATGGACACTCCCCTTGCCCCAGGCACCGAAGCTGGTGGGAAAACAAGGTCAGGAGTCGGAGAAAGTTTTGAGCATCGCCCAAACCTGCTAAAAACGCTTTTCTGAGCTTTGTCCAGCCAAGTTTCACCTCCTCCCTTCCCAAAAGTAACAGCTTTTGCTGCAGCCCAGCCTTTCCAGCAGCGAAATGGACGTCAGAGAAGGGAGAAAGCGGCAGGTCCATTTCCATCGCTGGGTCAGGCAGGGCTGGTGAAGATTCCCAGTGCAAAATCTCCACAAAGGTGCTCGCAGGAGACACCTTGGGAAGGCGGGGGGATGCCAGAAGCTTCTCCAGCCGCTCGGGAGAGCTCCTGCCTGCGCCGGGGAGCGATGGGGGAGAAAGAAACTTGAAAGAGAAGGCAACTTACTCCGTGATCTTCTTCGCCAGCTCGGTGGAGGCTGCGGTAGAGTTGGCCGAGAAGACCCGGTAGCCACTTCTGGCCGCGTTCATCGCCAAAGGGTCATGCAACCCCCGTGGAGCTCGAAAGTGAGAAAAAACAGATTTATAAGGCAACAACAGCTTCCGTGGCATCCTTTTCTTTCCTCTCCGCCGCGATCACCGCCCCTAAAGGGGTGGGGAGGAGGAGGGGGAAGAGGAGGGTGGGGACCCTTCCGCTACCTATGGAGTTGCTGGTCCATTCCTGCGGCAAAGTATGAACGGAAGGGTGGAAATTATGATTATTAAAATAAAATGGAGCAGCGGCTGCCTTGCGGAGTAGAGGGGTAAACAGGCAACGCTCCCCCGTCACGGCGTCCCCTGACCGCCTGCCCGAACTGCGCCGGTACCTCGGGAGGACAGCGGCAGAAACGTCCCTCCTCAGGGGATAAATACACTTCCCGCTGCTCGAGGGCGGCTCGCAGCGCGGCCGCCTCCCGCTTCTGCCGGCGGTGAGAGGCACGGGGTGGAGGCGGGGGCTGAAGTGCCCGTGCCGAAGATGGCGGCGGGGGGAAGGGAAGGGCGGGGGCGGGGCGCCGGCCCCG
>VXBC01003476.1:152281-223560 GCA_013399945.1 Ploceus nigricollis | reverse complement strand
CTCCGAGTGTGGGGGGACAGGGACATCCCCGCTCGCAGCCGCAGGCAGGGGTTGGTTCTTTCTCTCTCCTTTCACCCTTAATTTGAAGGGGCAGCAGGGACTTGGTCACACTATGGGGGCCCTTTGCACCCCCCCTATCCCCATTGCTCCCGTTCGATAACTCCAAAGCTCCAAAGGGCAGCATGATCCAAGGAAAAAAAGTAATCATTGCTGACGCAGGCAGGACGGGAGCCAGGCACTGTCCCCAGCAGGTCCCATCCATCACTTGGGATTTGGGGACAGGCAGATCCCCCCAGGACCCCCGCGGTCCAGCGGGATCTCAGGGCAGTCTGGCGGGGTCTGTGTTTCTGATCCTGCTCCCCTCGGGAGCTGTCAGTGTCTGGACGGGGAGGGTCCTGCTCGGGGGCCGCATCCCCCAGCTCCCGCAGGCAGGGCAGGGCGTGCTGGCAGATAGTTGAACATCTGAGCAGAGATTCAATTATATGCACTACTTCATTTATTTGGCTGTCCAGTCGCTCTGATCAGACTTGGAAATTAAGAGGCATGCGGTTAGAGGGATCCTGTCAAATCACATTTAGCCCAGCTCTTCCTTGCTTGGATTTTAAAATGCAGCTCTTTTTTTTACATGACCTGCAGCTACAAAACAACTTTCTGTCTCTCTTCCTAAAGAATTACAAAAAAATCCAGTGGAATGGGGTGAGGGCAGAACCAGTTCTCCAGCTCTATTTCCAGCCTGAACTCTGCAGCTGGAAGTCTCCAGATGGCTTTCCAACCCTCACCCTGTGAGCAGGCGGTGCGAGGGTGCTGGGGCAGGAGCAGCTCATTGCACACAGGGCCCTCGGGGCAGCAGGGGGAAGGAGGATGGGAGAGGGCAGTGCAGAATTTTTCAGTCACTTTCCTTGCTGAAGGCCATCAGGATTTGCAATCTTCCCCCCTCAGTTTGGGACAGAGCTAAAAATGCCCCTCGTCCACACCCAGTGCTCTGCACGTGCCGGCAGAGAGGCCTGTGCGGGACTGATAAGGCCGTGCTGGGAAGCTGCGGGTGAGTCCGTGCAGAGAGTCCTGTCACCCTGTCCCCAAGGGGAGGGGACCTGGGGAGCCACCAGTGATCCCATCCTGGTGCTGTCGCAGCTCCAGCATCCTCTGGGATTAAAGCCCTGCGGAATGCTGCAGCAGGGATGAAGGGATGATTCCCCCTCCTCGTTTCACCCCAAGGGATAAAAAGAAAGTTCCTCAGCAACTGATAAACCCAAAGCTGGGGCTGCCTGCAGTGTGTCCCAAACTGCAACTATCCAGGAGGGAACAAACTGCCCTCTGGGTTGTGTCCCGACAGGGAAATCCAGCCCCAGGAAGCTCAACCCCAGCCTTATCCCACCTGGCATGCTTGCTCTTTGTGCCCAGAGAGTTTCCAGAAGGATGCAGGGATGCAGTGGAGTGGCTTGGGCTGCAGACAGCGGAGCTGTGGCAGTGTGGTCCCAGCCTGAGCACAGCACGACACATCACATGGGAGGATGTGGGCAGAGGGAGTGGAGCAGAGTTTGTGGCAGCAGCTGGAGCCCCTTCCTCCTGCTGACTCACATTCTGCTCTACTCAGCATTTGAGGCTGAAAGCGACCACACTGTGCTGGGAAGTGGAATCTTGCTGGGATGCCAGGGACTGGCCGGTGTTGTGCAACAGGAAGGGTTGGATGGGTCAGGATGCTGCTGAAATCTGTCTCCCTGTGCATCACCATTGCTGGGCTCCAGCTCTGATCCAGCACCCTCCAGTTCCACCACAGGGCTGAGCCTGGTGCTGCTGGTGTCACCAGTCCCACTCTGGGATCACTCCTGTCACTACTCACAGCCTGGTACCAACAATCTGTCCCTTGGGAGGGAGTCATGGCATCCCTCTGTGCACTGAGCAGAGTCTGTTTTCCCCCTCCAGCCAAGGAGCTGATCCTCAGGGTCCCAGCCTTTCCCTGCTGCCCAGAGGAGGCCACAGGGCAGCACCCACAGGTCTGGGCAGGATTTTTAGGCAAGACTCAGCTGCAGCTCCATGTGTGTGTGAGAAACGATGTGCTTGGTTAACACTGCAGGGTTAAAAACTGCATTTAGGCTTTTGAAGTGCCTTTGGCTTTTGCTTTTCAATATCCAGGGCTTTAGGGAGGAAAGAGACAGAAAAGCCCCCCAGAGAGAAAGCAGCTGAGCTTGGGTTCAAACCCTGTGTGGGCGCTTGTCTGCGTTTGCTTGCAGGGGTTTAGTGCCTGTGGGGACCAGGGAAGCTCTGCAGGGCTTGGAGCAGGGTCAGCCCGGCCCTGAGCTGTTTTTTGTTATCCCTGACCCAAACTGGAGTGGCCTCTGCTCTTCGTGCTTCACTGCTTTCCCCGAGGGCAGCTGGTCCCTTTGTGTCTGGAACCCACTGATAAGGGGCTGGGGAAGGTGGTGGGGGGGAGCCACTGGCCCTGGGCAGCAGTGGGGAGAACCAGCTTGGAGCCAGTGCCTGGAGCCAGCACCCAGGGCCAGCCTGGAGCCAGTGCCAGGGCCAGCACCAGGGCCAGCCTGGAGCCAGTGCCCAGAGCCAGGCTCAGCCCTGGGACTCTCACAGGCAGATCTTTGTTGTGGACTTGGTGGCAGGTCCCAAGCAGCTGGTGAGGGGACAGGGAGGTATCCTGGAGGGTGATAGCAGTGCTGGGTCATCCATGGGGCCAGGAAATAATCCTGTTGGTGATGAAGTCAGCAGAGCTCTGTGTGCTCCCAGGGCTGGGACAGGCATGGAGATGGGATGCTCCAGTCCCACCTCCCTCCAGGCAGCTTGTGGAGCTCATGGCCATGACTGGTGTGATGCTGGATGTCACCCAGGGGAGTGACACATGTGGTGTGCCCCATGGCCCCATGCTCACCTCTCCCCACCACTGTCCCCACTCTGGGTGCAAGGAGGGTTTAGCTGTAGAACTCAGCTCGTGTGTTCAAACAGCTCAAATCACTGCACGTATGTAGATGAGGTGGGGGCACCCCCAGCTCACGGGGGCTGAGAGGGGATTCCTGGCCCGGGATGGTGCTGGGAAAGGCCTCTGCTGTCCTGACTCAGCAGCTTTTCCTGCTGAGTCAGCAGGTGCAGCCTTGCGCTGGGCCCATGTGCTGGGCTGGGCACCCACACGCCCCTGGGCCCAGGTCACAGCTCAGGGGGCACAGAGCTGGTGGGGACATCCCCAGCAATCCCCAAATTGGCTCCTCACTGCAGAGCCAGGGATCTCCAGAGGCGCTGGGGGAGCCTGAGGCTGCTGCCCTTCCTCACTTCAGGGCTTGGGGTGTCCAGCAGCACCCGGGGCTCCTGCCCTCCTCCTCCTCCCCGTGCCTCCCTCACAGGGCAGCTCAGTGGCCTCTCCCTGTCCCCCTGCACAGGGACCACTGGGCTTGGGGAAGGAGAGACTGGAAGCAACTGGGGAGGCAGAGGGATGGGACCCCTGCCAGGCTTGTAATTACAGCCCGGCCGAGGCCCTCGCAGGCGAAACCTGAGCCCCGTGGGGAGCAGGGGAAGCGGGAGCGTCCGTCTGCCAGCACAACTGTCTGTCCTGGCCCCGCTCCATCTGGGTGGATGTGGGGAACTGGGACCTGGAGTTCTCATCCCCCCACTCTGCTATGGCTGGAGTGCTGCAGGGCTCCATCCTGGGTGTGAACATCTCTGCTGATTGTGGGGGAGCTCAGATGAGTCCCTGCAGGCCCCTGTGTCCTGTCTCTGCCACCTCCCCAGCATTCCCAGCAGGGACCCTCCATCCCTGCTCACCCCTGTTGCCTCTGGGTAGGGATGCAGCCCAGGGAGCTTGTGAGGATGGGGGAGGGCCAGTTCCCCTTCCCCTTTTGGTTTTGGCAAATGCTGCCCTGGCTGGCAAAGCCCTCCCGGGGCAGGGCCATGACCCAGTGCCCTGAGCCCCCTGTCCCCCCGCAGGTGACAGCTATGGGGTGCTGCCCCGGCCCTGCCACGCGCTGGTGCTGCTGAACCCACAGAGCGGCTCTGGCCGTGCCCTTGATGACTTCCAGGCAGTGGTGCAGCCCATGCTGGCTGAGGCTGACATTGCCACCACTGTCTTCGTCACCGGTGAGTCCATGAGCAGCTCTTCCTCCTCCTCCTCCTCCTTCTCCCTTTCCTGGGATCCTACCTGGGCCCTGCCACGTGGGGACAGGTTCCTCCAAGGGCCTCTGACTCTCTGCATCAGCACTGCTCTGGGTCCTGCAGGATGTTGCACCTGAGGAGTGATTGCCTTGCCTCCTGCATCCCTGGCTGGGGTCACCATCTGGGGCTGGGGTCACTCTCTGGGGGCTGGCAGCAGGAAGGGCAGAGGGATGGAGGGTGATGCTCCAAATCTCTCCACTCTCCCCAACAGAAAGACCCCACCATGCGCATGAGAAGGTGCGAGATGAGGACCTGTCGCAGTGGGACACGTTGGTGGTCATGTCTGGGGACGGGCTGCTGTTCGAGGTGAGAGGCACCTCGGGGCTGGGCAGAGAGATGGGGTGCCTGGGGCAGGAGCCAAGCTCTGAGTCACAAAGTCAGGCAGGGAATGGCTGAGATGGAGAGATGGCACCAAGCTTGGAGCAAAGCAGCCATCATCTCTGTCCTGCTCTGGGCAGGGGCACCGTGGGCTCTGCTCCCCCCAGGCTGGGCAGAGGCCGCTGGGTTCCTTGGGTGCCACAGGCTCCTTCCCCACAGGTGGTGAATGGGCTGATGGAGCGTCCAGACTGGAAGGAGGCCATGAAGAAGCCGCTGTGCATCCTGCCAGGAGGCTCTGGGAATGCCCTGGCTGCCTCTATCAACTACTATGCAGGGTGAGTCCCAGCCCCGTGGGGCACCCACTGCCCCTCTGCAGGGCTGGAATCAGGCAGGGATGAGGGAAGAGAAAGGCCATGTGGGGCTGCAGCCCAGGGAAGGGTGCTGGGATGCCCAGGGGTTCCTGGCAGGGTCCTCACTCCCCACAGGCTGGTGCAGCAGAGCCCCAGCTGTGAGCAAGGGATTAATCCCTGTGTGTCCTACTCCCCCCACTCCCTTCCTCTGGGCTCAGAGACTGGTAAAGCTTTAACTCAAAGGACCCATCCCAGGCACAGCCATTCCCAAGGTGTGGGGGACCAGGCTTGACCTGGCTCAGTTCTGTCTTTCAGGAACTGGTTTATCCCTCCCATCCCCAGCAAAACTACTCCCAGTAGCTGTTCCTGAGGGACACTGTCACCCAGCAGGGACATGTCCCAACCATGACACAAGGGTGAGGTCTGCAGGTGGATGCTGGGGCAGCAGGAGAGTTTCTGAGCTCCAAACTCACCCTCTCCATCCCTCACAGCTACGACCACGTTGCCAAGAAAAAGCTGCTGACGAACTGCGCCTTCATCCTGTGCAAGGGGCTGCACACGCAGATGGACCTGGTGTCGCTGAGCACGGCCTCGGGCAAGCGCTTCTTCTCCTTCCTAGGCTTTGGCTGGGGCTTCATCTCAGACGTGGACATCGACAGCGAGAAGTACCGCTGGCTGGGCAGCGCCCGCTTCACCCTGGGCACCCTGCAGTGCCTGGCCAAGCTCAGGGTGTACCAGGGCCGCCTGTCCTACCTGCCCATCGCCGCGGAGCAGGGCAGCTCCCCGGCACCCCGGGACCCCCCCGCGCCCGTCACCAACGGCCACATCCCGCAGCCGGCGGGGACGGAAGCGCCCGGCTCCCTGCCCCACGACTCGCTGCTGGTGCCGCTGGGCCAGCCCGTGCCGGCGCACTGGACCGTGGTCCCCGAGGAGGAGTTTGTCCTGGTCTATGCCATCTACCAGTCCCACCTGGGCACCAACCTGCTGATGGCACCGGCGGCCCGGCTGCACGACGGCTGCATCCACCTCTTCTACATGAAGGCCGGCATCAGCCGCGTGACGCTGCTGAAGCTCTTCCTGGCCATGTCCAGGGGGACCCACCTGGACTTGAACTGTCCCCACCTGTCCTACGTCCCCGTCCGGGCGTTCCGCCTGGAGCCGCGGGTGGCCGCGGGCATCATGACAGTGGATGGGGAGGCGCTGGCCTGCGAGCCCGTGCAGGGCCAGGTCCATGCCCGCCTCTGCCGCGTCCTCAGCGGCTCCTGAGCTCCCCGTTCGCCCTCCCTGCAGCGCTGAGCTGCCGGCACGGCCCGGCGCGAGGGTGGCAGAGCCTTCCTCCCACTCAGGAACCCCCTCCTTCCATAGCAATAGGTCTTGGGGGGGCGTGGGGCTCATCCCCTCGCTTGCCCCCACGCTTAGCTTTACCCCCTTGGGACAGCCACCAGTGCTGTTCCAAAAATGAGCCACAAGCCCCATCAGGTACTCGGTGCCGGCGAGATGCCAGCGTGTTTTATCCTGGTACGAGGTCCCGGCCCCCAGGCGGCTGCGCCGGCACAGCCCCGTCCCCTCCCCGGCTCGGACGCACACGGTGGCATTGCTGTGTCCCCGCCCCGGAGCCAGTGCCATCCCCCAGGGAGGGTCAGGACCAATAGATCTAATACAATAAACCGACTTTTTAAAGAATGTTTCTACCCAAAGCTTCCTGTAGAAGCGGAGTTTATTCTTGTGAGAAATGCAAAATAAATATCTAGCGTTTGCAAAAAAAATCCTTCCTGGGTTTTGAATCCGAGCTCACGACTGCTGTCAGGGTTGGGCTCACCACGGCACACGGACGGCAGGACAGGTTCAGCTCAGCACCGCAGCCCTTTGCTCCCTGACATCCTGACAGGAGCAGCACGGGGCGAGGGACCCTGGAGATGCTCCCAGGGGAGGTGCTGAGGATGCAGGACACAGGGCATTGCTGCCACCACCCACTCCCATTTTTGGGGTGCAGCGAAGCTTCCCTGCTCAGCCTCATGCTGGGGCTGATCGTATCCAGGGAGCTGTCCTGCAGTGACACTTGGGGACATCCTGGGGAAAGCTCGGTGCCTCTGAGCGACAGCAGGGAAGGATTCATGGAAGAAGTTCAAGGAGGGGTCGTTGGAGCTGAGGGGTTTTGCTTTCTGCCTGCAGCAGGGGCCTTTTGAGGGACTCTTGCATGCCTTGTCTCGGGCTGCCCGGGGCCAGCTGGAGCCCTGCTACAGGTCCCTGCCCTGGGGCTTGCCGGGGGGGATTACTCAGCCTCTTTGATATAAAATTGCAGTAATTAAACCTCATTTTCAGCGCTCAAATACAAAGCAGAAGAGTAAACAGTGGTGGCTGTTTGCATTTATTCAACTGCAAACTATGCAATTAGGATGGCAGATCTGGGAAAGAAGAGCACGATTGTCCTCCCCCCATGGCCTCACTTGCTCATGGAGAGGAGCCCTGTTCCTGAGCCAGCAGGGCAGGCAGCAGCTGGGAACCACCTCCCAAAATAAAGTTATTTCCCCCGTGGCATCGGGCCAGGTGTAAAAACAGGCTGAGCAATAACTCTGTAACCCTGCTGAGCTGCTGGAGGGAGAGCCCATGGCAGGGGATGCGCTCAGAGCCCTCGCTGTCTCTGTCACCGCGCACGGATCAGCAGAGCGGAGCCGTTCAGGCTCACAGCGCCTCAAAGGCTCCCTGCAGGCTCCTCCCGGGATCCTGTGTGGCTCTCAGCAGCAGGTTGGCCGGGATCGCCCTTGCCCTCCCTTTCCCGGGTTTCGCTGCACAGCTCTGCCATCGCCCATCTGCTTCCAAAGCCTGCTGGACGGCAGCAACGGGCCCTTGGCGGGAGCCCCCGGCCCTCCTCCCGCACAGCCCCTCGCTCCCGGGACCGAGGGTGCTGTGAACAACTCCAGCACACCGAGACACTGCCCGTGTCGTGCACTGGCACCTCGAGCTGCTCCTGCAGGCTGAGGGCCACCAGGGAAGGCCCCCAGGGGGACAAAATATAAGTCAGGACTCCCGACTCCACATCACTGCTCCAGATTCCAGCAGCACCCTGCAGGTACCGGACACGGCTGTGTCCAGCCTCATGCAACACACACTTACCTGTGTGCTGAGGTGAGGGGCAGAGCAGAGCTCCCAGGGGCCTCCCAGGCTGGGGGGCTGCAGAAGTTTTTTTTTTTTTTTTGCCTGAGCCGTGCTGGGGCACGCACCGAGCCACTCGCAAGCACCAGGTGCCAGCAAGGAGCACAGAAAACAAAAAATCCCAGCCTGACAGAAGCCCTCTGTACATCAGGGTCTTGGGGAAGAGTTTACAGAGAGCCACGGGGGCAGTCCCTCCCTGCCAGAGCTGCCTGGATCCCTCTGGACTCACCGGCCTCGGCTTCAGCCAGCGGGACCCTGTCCAGCCCCGAGGCTGGCGCAGGGATGCGCTGGAGAGGGGCAAGTGCCAGAAGAGTGGCAGAGGGTGGTGGGGGAAAGAAAGAGACAACTCACAGATTTTCTCACAGAGGCAAAATTTAATGGCAAGTCATCTTCCCTCCTTTATTACACCTTGGTTAGCCAAACAAAAAAAAAATCTGCAGGTAAAAAAAGTTTTAATGGTCACACAGCACTTTATACATATATCATAAGCAACCAAGCATCCACATCTGCACGTGAACGACACACCTCTAAGCATGGCCTCAATAGTCAGGTTTGTTTTTTTATTCATTAAATACTGTACAGAATCAAGGCTACAAACTGATTTTGTAATGCTTCTTCCCCCTCCCCAGCACTTAAAACAGTTACAGGCTGCTCTCATTTGTACATCACACAGTCGTGTAGCCAGTTTTAAGGCTAACAATATGCATCATGCTTTGGCTTTTTTTGTGTGTTTTTAAATTTTTTTTAAGGTTTTAGCCTTTTAAATTTTGTTACCCTTAAATATTACATACATACACAAAAAATTACATAGCTGCAGTGTGCTCACCACCAACCTCATCACCCAGGAGCTTCACATTATCAAAAGCTTTAGAAAATTTGTAAACCTCTGTGCACGCTTGGGTTTGGGACAGCTGCAGAGAGCGAGCGGTGCCGGGGGGAGCAGTGTCCCCTTCCAGAAGGCCAACATCCACCTCCTCAGAGGGAGCCCAGTCTATGCAAAAGCTCTTGTGTAGGATCAGAGACTTTTTTGGGCAAAGGGGAGGACGTGATGCCTGCCCTGTGAGATGAGAGCTGCAGAGTAAAGGAGGGGAAAAGGGGAACTCAACAGCTCCTCCATCCCCAGTGGGTTTCTCCCTCCCTCCATCCCTGGTCCTGTGGGTCATGGGGCAGCCACAGCCCGGCTCTGGGGACAGAGGGTGTCAGTGTCTGGATCACTAACTGTGGTTGTGCCTGGAATCAGCCTCTGCCTGTTCTTCCCCTGCCCTGGAGCAGTGCCCTCACCTCTTGCCCCCAGCCCCCCGAGACACTCCCGTGCTCCGCTCAAAGGGATCCATTCACTCCCAAACGTGGCTGTGGTTACAGCTCCAGCCTGCCCTGCCCTGCCCACGGCTCCCAGCACCTCTCTGCACCCCAAATCGGCACCTGCCAGACTCCCACCTGCCAGGCAGGGAGGGCTCCTGGAGCAGGGCTGGAGCTGCTGCAGATGATGCACCCACAGAGCAGTGTCTGGAGAGATCTGCAGCCCAGGTCTTCATCAAAGCCAAGCCCTGCATCCTCCAGAGCACCAGGAGAAGGACGTGTCTTCCAAAATCCCAATGGTGGATGGGGACATGAGAAGGGCTTTGTGCAGCCAGCCCCTGGCTCAGGAGCATCATGGGGGCAGTAGGAAAGAACAGGAAGCTGGGGAGGGTGGGGGTGGAGGCGGGTGGATTTGGGCTGGTGGGTGCAGCCCTTGGTGTTTCAGGGAGCAAAAACCACTGCGCCAGAGTGCTGGGATTCTCCTGCTGTTCTCCATTTATAACTGCAGCCACACTGAGCAAGAGCAAAAGCAAAGGAGAGCTTTGGCTCCATCCTTACCTCTGGCAGAGCCATCTGCTCAGCCCGACTCCTCCCTGGGAAGCCTGGCACCACTGCCACGCTGTGCAGCTGGAAGGACTCTCCCTGACAGACTGTGCTCCCCACGGATGCTAGTGGGTGCCTCTCCAGTGCCTGAGCACTGGGCAAAGGCAGCAGGGCTGGAGTGTGACCGCCCAGCTCCAAGTGAAGGTATGTGCAGACAGGACCAGAGGCCTCAGGAAGGGGACTTGGACCAGGGGACTCTGGCAAGTCACTGCCTCAAAGTGCCCATGGTCAGGCTGCCCTCACCAGGTGTTTCCCACAGCATCCAGCAGCACCATGGCTGGGAGTAGGGATGCGAAGTGCTGTGCCCACAGTGCTGCTGGCCACAACCAGGCCACCATGGGAAACAGCTGACAAGGGAAGGAGCTGATAATAGCCCAAAACAGCACTGCTGTAACAGCGCAGGAACTGGCACAAACTGGTGCTGCCACAACAGGGCCTCGCCATGACACGGCTTCCCTGGGGTGACCCTGGCTCCCATGGCCCCTGACCACCCGTGTACAGCTGGATGAGGGAGCAGCAGCCACACCAGGCTCATCCAGATCTAGGATCACTCGCTGCTGCCTGCCCGGGTGAGGCAGGGATCCAGGGTGGGTGTAGTGCTGTGTGACAGCCGGGATGGCTGGGAACAAAAGATATGGATACCTAAGCAAGTAACAAGGGCAGAACCCTGAATCCCATGTATTTCTAGAAGACAGGCATGCATGGTGGGGAAAGGGAAGTTTGCCTCACTCTGGAGAAAAAGAAGTGGGGATGGCTAAACTTGCCTCCAGGAGATTGACCTGGAAGTTGCAGAACTGGATGGAAAGTCTGCAGCACTCCCAGGGCAGCACAAGTGGCAGTGCAGAGCTCTGGCCCTGCCTACCAACCCCGACTGGAAGAACCTTGTAGCTATGGGTGAACAACTAAGACTAGAGCAACTCTGGATGGTGTAGACAACTCCAATGCAAACACAATCCAATGTCTAAGTACAGATAAGCTGGGGTAGACTTCATAGAACCCATGGGAACGCCAAGAAAAATTAAAGACTGGGAGGGCATTGCCCTTCATTTCCAGAAACTACAGCAATCCCTTCTCCTGGCTGGAACCCCACCAGAACAAACTGCTGGGTGTAGCGCTGGGTGGGAAGAGTCCTTGTGTGGAAAGGTGCCCCAAGATGAAAGTGCAGAGGGAACGTGGCTGCAAGACTGCTTCTGTGCAGGTCTCAAATCTTACCATTGCAGGGTCAAACTTGCAAGAAGAGCACGTACATGGGACAGGGGGAAGGAAGAGGGGTTGGGGGCAAAGAGTTATTCATGCTTAAACAACCTTTCCTCAGAGGAGCAGTCAGGCCTACCACCTTCTTTGGAACAAACCAAGCTGAGGAAGAAAAGCTGGAAGGAGAAGCCAGTTGATTGATAACAGCATTTGCCAATTTACTTTCTGCTGCTTTCCCTTCTCCCCTGCACCTGCCTGTCCCTAACCTGATGGTTTATTTGTCCTCTGTCCACTCTGGGATGTTGGCCCCTGCTAAGGCAGCCCGGTACTGCTGCAAGACACCGCGGATGCTTTTAATGAACCCCTTGGACAAAGGGAAGAGGGGAAACCCAATATCAGGGTAACCGCTCTTCTCCGGCAGGAAACTCCTGTAGCTCTTTCTCCTTTTCTTTGGTTTCACGCTGGGCTGCGTGGCAGAGTCCTGGGCAGCCTTCCCCTCGTCCGTTCGGTCTCTGGCCAGGTCCCCCCTGGCTTGGCCTGTGCTCTCCGAGTCTGAGTACTGTTGGGGGTCGCCGGTGTTGGGCGTCGTGGTCGGGAACTCCGACTCGTCCAGCTCCTCCTTCGTGTCCAGCGCCGAGTCGGACAGTTCGGCGGCCAGCCCCTGCTCCGAGCTGCCCTCTGCCAGCGCCCCCGCCGTGTCCCCGGGGCTCTCGGCCAGGCTGCCGCCGGCGCACAGGAGGGAGGCAGAATCGGCCCCGTTGGCCTGTTCGTGGCTGCGCTCCACCAGCTCGTTGGTCTCCAGCCAGGACTCGATGCGGGACACCAGGCGCCAGCCGTTGCAGCGGAAATGCTCCCGGATCTCGTGCTCGAAGACCTCCACGGGCCGGCGCAGCAGCTGCATCATGGACTGCACCACGCGGATCAGCGTCATCTCGTTGTAGCAGCGGCTGTTCTCGTAGCCCTCCTGCAGCCCCCGGTCGCTGTCGAAGCCTGCCTCGTTGTAGTAGGGCTCGTTCACCAGGATGAGACCTGCCGGGAGAACGGGACACCGAGGGGTTAAGGCAGGAATGCCAGGAATTGCCATCCCCAGTCCTGCCAAGAGGGTCAAGATCAAGGGTCAAGCACAGGTCAGGCTGAACCCCCAGCAGGTGCAGGATGCAAAGGACTGGTGTTGCAAGGGGAGCATAGTGTGACGTGGTAGGAACCTCAGACTCTGCAGGGAGTGGCATCCACGTTCCTTGGCTGGCAAGAACAGCCCTCTGCCAGCACAATGCAGAGGGCACACAACAGCAGAGGAGGTCAAAGGAGCAGGAAGGGAGAGGTTTCACAGCTCCTTTCACTTCCCTCCTGCAAAAAACCCCACAAACACAACAAAAGCTTTTATTTTCTTCCTCCTCTTAATCAGAACAAAGGCCAGACTGCAGCAACAGGCTTTGAGCTGCCGAGGTTCTGCTCTGTCCAGCAGACTCCCATTAGACAGTGCAGTTCTGAGACACAGAAGACTGACAAGTCACCTTTACCAAGATTTCTCCTGCTTACTTCTGGTCTAATGAAATTACAGGTATGTAGCAATAGCCCCAGCCAGGCTGCTGGCAGCCTGCCACAAGTTGCATTAGAGCTGGGGAGATCATGTGTCTCTCAAAACCCAGGCAGCAGGAGAGGAGATTTTCCCCTAACACCAAGTTGCTCCAGTAAAACATTCAGTATTTCATTTTCTAAATTTTGGCTTTGGAAGTGAGAAAAGGCTTTTATTGTGGTGTCCTTCCCCCACAGGAGGATACAGGTGGACTGTGGGAGTTCAGAGGAGCAGGAGTTGCCTCCAGTCAGCAGGAACCCTTGCTCTGTGTCAAAGGTTTCTCATCACATGCCTGAGCTCCCTGCACAGAAAGTCACCCATGAGGAAGTTATGTGATTTAGTCTGTCTGCTCCCAAACTGGATAGGGCAGAGCAAAGCCCCATGGCAGGAAGCCCTGGGGCTCGTCTAGGCACACCCCTGATTATTCTCTGCTTTGGTAGGAGCATAAACACCAGCATCATGTGCAAAACATGTCCCAAGTAGGATGGGCGGGTGACTCAGTGGGGATAAAAAAAAGTCCTGCAAATGAGGCCCAGTTTAGCAACTTCAACTAACTTTGGTAACAGGCTGAGGACACGGTGGTTCACCTCCGTCAGCTCAGAGTAACAAGCAGACAATTCTGTGCTTGGCTGCTGCAGTGAGAAGAAGGGAAAGCATTGTGTCAGAGCCCTGGGATGCAGCCAGAACTCTGGGCATGAGAAAAGCTGGCACCTGCTTCCACTGCTCAAGCAGAGAGATAAGGACACTGCTTTGTCCAGCAAGGTGAGAGCAAAAGGCAGCACTAACCCAACTGGGGTGGCAGATCCCAATTGTGTGCCCCCCATAAACCAACACCCCCTCCTCCCTCTGCCTTTTCTTGCCCCACAGGCTTGGCAGGAGCATTTACCTTGGATGGAGATGAGTACTTGAAGGAGACTGGATTTACTGGTCCACCTTTCTGTCCCCTGAAATGCAAACATAAATATGTTAAAGGGCTGAAGCACCATCAGTTTGCTCTGTAACTATTGTCAGATGAAGTGAGGCCCCAGTTGCTCTGCATTCCTGTTGCTGACATCCTGTGGCTCACGGCAGGAACAAGGAACTGACTCCAGGAGCACGTGATGTGCTGGTGTCCCATCTCAACAACACATCTCTCCGTTATTTTTTTACCAGCACCACACCCCCACAGGCCAGTTCTGTCTGGAAATGTGTAACCTTACACACCAGCCATCAGTTCCAACCCCTTCCCAGCTGCCCTGTCCTGCTCAAAACCTATTTCCCTGGCTCTGCTTGTTCCAAGTCTCCAGCTGGACTTTGTACCATGCTACATGATTTGTCCACAGTGTGGAAGACAGAGCCCTAACCCACAGGCACATCCCACGCTGGTGTTGGCATCTCTGCTATGGCTGGACTGACCACAGACTTCTCAATGAGGAGAGACAGTTGAGCCAAGTACAGACCCAGAAAAAGCCAAACTACACCAGTTATCTGCTCTGGACACCTAAACCAGTGCCCAAAGCCCAAGCCACCCCAGCTCAAGCACCACCCAAGAGAGAAGTCACCCAGGTCTGGTAGGAAGTGACTTGTTCCAAAAGGAGCCCAGCACAAGCCCTGCTCCCAGGGACAGGTGGAGGACAGCATTACCTTGCCTATCCAGGTCCCCAGGAGGCTGACACACACTTTGCCATTGTCGTACAGGTTGGGATTCAGTCTCCCACTGCACTGGGAGAGGTAGCGGAAGAGAGGCGGGACAGCGGGGGAGATGTTGGGGAGCTGGATGTCGAAGAGGAAGAGGCCATCTTCGTAGGGTGTGCGTGTGGGCCCTTTGATAAGTGCTGAGAAGAGATCCTGTGGGGAGAGGCAGGAGGTCAGGCACTTGGAAACACCCTCTTACCCTGGCAGAGCTGTATTTACACGGAGGGAGAGTGGGGATGTGATTGACTTGGCCCTTGCAAGTGTCAGCGCAAGCAACACATCTCAGGGCACCTTCCCCCGCCAGAAGTTGCACCCTGAGAGCAAAGTGAACCTTTGCAACTGAAACAGGGCTTCAAGGAGGGCCAAAAATCCCAAATTTACTCCCTGCTGACACAGCCCCTTGCTGGCTGCTTGCCTGTCTTCCCACTCAGCACCCAGAACAGGCTCCCCGCAATCAGCAGCTCCTTTTCTGCCACTCTGACTTGGGGAATGCAAAAGCAGCAAAAGCAGCCATTTTGGGTAATTACAGCCCTGTTTCACAGGATGCACACATTCCTGCAGCTCTAATGCAAAGGATTAGGGCTAAGCAGGGAATTCCAAAGACAGGGATCCAGATGCTGAGCCCAGCACTACCACACAGGCATCTGAGAGCAGGCACTTGCCATGCGATCCTCGAAGGTTTTCACCATGATGCCATCGGGCAGGGAGGTGGCCAGCAGAGCCATCTCCTTCCGCACGGTGCTAAAGAACTTCTTGGCTTCTGGGGGCTGGAACTCCATTTTCTTGAAGGCATGGGAATCTGTGGGACAAGGAAGACAACAGAATTACAGCCTGCCTTTGGAAACTGCCACAGGTTCCTCATGAAGGCAAATCTATCCCTGTGTAATATGCATCATGTGGAAGAGAGGAGTTAACTTGCTTTGGTGCTGAGCCAGGAGAGATTATTTCCCACACAGTATAGCAACCACAACCTGCATCTCCTGTTCTCACTGTCCCACACAACACTGTCCCCTGTGGCCCAGCAAGGAAACTTGTCTCACAGCTGGGACAATCCCACAGAGCAATGGCCCTTTCCCTGCCAAACCTAAGCACAGCTCCCCACTTTCCCTTGCCCACACCTGCAGCTTCACAACGGTCTGGCCACCTTTCCCACCCAGGTCTGGCCTGGTTGAGCACCTTGGCCTGCACTGTCACCAATGTTCCACACAGCCAGATGCTCTTTTTTATTTCTGGTCACTTAACACTGGTGCCAGTGAATAAGGACACCCACTCACCAATGACAGCCAGCACAAGAACACCAGCTGTTTTTGTTCTGCTTCTCAACCAATTCAGCCTTGGAAAAAAAGCCTGAACAAACCCTGCAACTTGCAAGGAAATGTCTGCAGTGGAAAGCAACTGATGTCTGCAGCCCTCCAATGTTAGTCACCACGCTGGGAAAGAGGGAAGCGCACTGCTGAGGCTTGGGAAGGTGCAAGAGTGCCTAGAGATGCTATCTAAAAGCCATGCTTAGGTCCCAGAACACACTGTGCTACAGAAGTCAGCGTAATTTCTCTTCTCTAGTTAATGAGCTATGAAAAGGACTAAGAAGAAGAGAGGATACAGAATCCAAAAGGTTGAGGCAAAGGTTTTGGATAAAGAAACACTGCAGGAGAGCAGTGAAGGACTGAGTATCCCACACTCACCTGGAGCATACTCCAACACAGAGAACACTTCTCCCTTGGCACTGGTGAAGGTGACTCCAGGCTTCCCTCCACTCTGCTGGCAGAGCACTGGTGTCTCACTGGGCCACTCTGACCTCACTGGTGTCTGTGCCTCTGCTTTTTCTTCCTTCTTCTCCGTCTCTACCATGGCTTCCATCTTTTCTTCCTCAGCAATAGCCACATTATCCAAGGTCTTCTTTAGATTTTCCTGCAGCTTTTTAATATCATCCAAGAACTTCTTCTCTCGAGTGGGTTTTTCCAGTTCCACAGTTGGGGAGGTGGGAGAGCCAGTCAGCAGCTGCTCCACAGTCATATTTTTCAGGCTTTCCAAGATCTTGATGGCCTCCTTTAGCTCCCGGAAGCTCTTTGGGGCTCCATCCTTGCCAGCTTTTTCTGTAGCAAGATCTGCAACTGCCATAGCCACAGCTCCCTGGACTTGTTCTTCTACTTTTTTCACCTCCTCTGCTGCTGGTTCCTCAGGCTCAAAGTCCTCAATTTTTGGGTGGTCATCTTCCATGAGACCATTATCTGTCTCCCAGCTGTCACTTTCATCCTCCCACTCTGAGGATGCCCCGCTGGTGCTGCCGTCAACAGAATCATAGTCTGACTCCTCAATTTCTGATTCAATATTGTACAAGTGCTAAAGGAGAGCAGAGTTACATGAGACTTAGGCTGAAGCACAGTTTTAGTTGTTTTTAAAAGTAAGTAATGAAAAAGGAGTTTCCATTTGGAATTGGCTGAGCTGTTTAAACCCATTCCATCTATACTGGCACAGATTATGAAACCACACAGTCCCATCCTCCACTTTTCCAACTATGGCACTGGGGGTAAAACTAGGGCAAGTTCTAGATGGGCTGCTGTCCTTCCAGTGTCTGGGATCCAGCCCTGGAGAGCAGGCAGGTGCCCCACAGCTACCTGGATGCCCCAGGGTTTCAGAACACAGAGCTCAGAAGGTATTTGGTATCATGTGAGGAGTTGGTATTTCTGGTCCTGCTTCTGCACCAGCAACTGTGTTGGCACAGAGCCCTAGTTTGGCTGCCTCCACACTCTGTCCTTCCACAGAGACAATGCTGGAACCAGGAACACATTCCCATAGCAGCTCTCCTCTCCTGTGGCACACAATACTTGCCAACAGAGCCTTGCTAGGCTGCTTTAGCTGTTATATGTGGCTACTGCTTAAAATTCAGCTGGGACAATGGAGCCTCACCCAAGTTGCTGAATAAGCTCTTACATAAAAAGCTCTCTTCCCTCTCACTACTGGAAGCTGAACACATCCCCACTCCATCCAGCCTCACCTCCTACAACTTGCTTTTGCACATGCTGCATCTCAGGAGGTCTCTCTGCAGAGGTTTACAGACCTCCTCCAGCTTTAAGCTCCAACACAGAACCAGGGGAGCAAGAACACCTTTACAGGGCTGTGTTTGCAGAGACAAGATGGGAGCATTTTATCCACAAGCTTCTGATACTTGAGTGACAGCCCAAGAATCCTCTTAATCTTGCAAGATATGACCCCAGAGGCTAAAGCACAGGGACCCTCAGTCATCTTGTCAAAGCCTTCAACTGAACCAGCACTGTTGAGCCAGTCCTGTGCCACCCGGAGACAGGCAGCCACTAGAGGTTAGCTGGGTTCAACACAAGTGACTGCAGGCATGAAAAGCCATCAAAACTCACTGCCCTCAAAGCTAATCCAAATCTGAGTTGGAAAGTTAATTAGCCTGTTATGCCATCTTTATTTTTAGAGCTGTGAAAAAGCACCCAGACAGCTCGTCTCTGGGCACATGGTCAGGCATTGATAAATCATGGTTTTACCAACTGATAATTCATGCTCCTGACATTTCCCTAACTCCCATAATTACGCAGAGGAGCAGAATCGAAGGGACTGGCGTGACACAGCAGGAGCTGCTGCAGAGCCCTGGCACTGCAGTGTGAGAACAGCCCTTTGTGGAGCACGCATCAGACCTCTGATTGTGCCTCTGATCCAAGCACATGTGACAACGGGGAAGGGAGACAGCAGCCTGCTTTGTACGCCCCAGTCCACTGCCACAGTGCAGGCATTGACTATTCTACTGTAATTAATGCAGAGCTGCTTGGTTTAAAAAGGAATCTTGCTCAAGTACATTGTACTTGCTAAGGCATCTCTGCAGTGGAGGCAGTGGTTGCTCTCTCAGTGACAGAATG
Source organism: Ploceus nigricollis (assembly GCA_013399945.1). Lineage (NCBI taxonomy): Eukaryota > Metazoa > Chordata > Aves > Passeriformes > Ploceidae > Ploceus > Ploceus nigricollis. The sequence continues at coordinate 205,366 of VXBC01003476.1, read as the reverse complement.
GGACTCTACAGCTGTAGGCTGTCTTGTATCTTTAGGCTGTCTGCCTTCATTCCAGGCAACAAGGAGGGAAGACATGGGATGAAACTGTATAGGGAGTAGCAAGTATGAGTACAAGACACTACAACAAAAGCCTTAAAAGAACCCCAGACAAATCAGCAGGGTGCAGTGGATTAGCAGTGTGGCAGTATCTGTATTTTTCAGCTTGCACTCAACCCTTTCCCTCCCTGCTCTGGGATAAGATTTGAGTCTGATCCCTAGGTTAGCTAAGGTGACAATTTGTGGATCTGGCCCAGCTTCTGGAGGAGTTTCTTCAGTGAAAATCCCACTATGGTGGCATTTCACAAGAGAGACAGAACATGCAATCATCTTTCAGCAGTGCCCTGGTTGGGCAATGCACTAACCCGGGCTCCAGTCAGAACCAATGATCCCTGAGCTCTGCAAAGCACCAGGTGCTGGAGGCCAGAAGCAGGGCTGTGGGCAGAGCTGGGAGATACTTGTGAAGGCAAAAAAGAACCCATCCAGGCTTTCCTAACCACTAGATTAGAGAGCAGTTATGACCAACTAGTTGCCCAGACCTCCTGACAAAAGGATTTGCCTGTGGTAACAGAACTGGGAAGCCACCCCATCATATGGGACTGCACAATCAACAGAGCAAGAGTCCCTCACCCAGTGAATCTCTCTACACACAGGACTTAAACCCACATCTTGTCACTCAGCTAAGAATTACAGTGATATTGGGAGCTGGAACAGGACCTTACCTGAGGCAGAATGATAGTCTTGGAATTGTCAGCCCACACCACTTCCACCTTGCTGCTGACATCCACACGAGCCACCTGTCCAACTGAAGGCTGTGGAGACAAGAGTGGTTTGTCAGTCCCTTTTCTTCCCCAGGCACTTCAGTGCAGAGCAGGAAGGATTTGAGAAACATATTCCCCAGCTGGAGAACCACCTAGAGCAACACCTGCATCCTACGTACAGAAATCACACAACTCTGCCATGGAGGTGGGGAGAACTCTTCTACACAAGGAGCAGGAGTGCTGGCCTGGCAGGAGATCCTGATCTTTGACAGGATCCTTTCAGTGCCAGCAAGGGACACGTCCTCTGTGGAATGGGGGTGCCCTCTAGTGGGGTGCCTCAGCCCCCCAACACCCAGCACCAGGGGCTCCTCAGAGAGTACAGGCATGAACAAACAAGCCACAGTCTTGCAGGGTGTGCAGGCAAGGAGCACCTTGCCCTGCAGCAGGTTATTTAGGTCAGCTGAGCAAGCTGGGATGTGTTTCATGCTGTAAGAGCCACACTACACCTTTTAACACTTTTTTAGAGCAACAGACTCAAAAGCTGGAGGTCTCTCCAGGGGTGTTTTGTCTACAATATAAATTGTTCCTCCTTCCCCCAAGGAAATCAATCAGCTCAACAAAATTAACATGAACATAGCTCAGTCACCATAGCTGAACCCCAGTCTTCTGTTGCCAAGTGAAACCGGTTTCATGACAAAACCACCTCATGGTTGCTCAGGAGCCCACAGAATATCCTTTTAGTACAAGTTACTCTGAAATCCTAAGCAAGAGCTCTATGAAAAGCCCTCAGGCATATGTTCAGTTCTTATCTCAGCTTCACTCTTGCTCTGCTGCAGACTGTCATCAAGGTCAAAGGATTTCAAGGTTGCATCTCCACCAGACAGAGCTCTGATGTGTTACTCATGACAGCAGGGGACACCAATACAAAATCAGGAAGCTAGGGAGTTTATTTAGGATGCCCATGTGGGGCCTTCCTATCAGTTTTTCCAAGTGACTCCACCAATAGCTGGTGACAATGTGGTCACACCACCGTGCCCAGGACCCACCTCGTCCTCCTTGGCCGTGGCTCCGTCCGAGTTGCCGATGCGGATGACGATGTCGGTGGTGCGGAAGCGGAAGTCGGGGTGGTCGGCGATGTCGTACACGCTCACATCCTCCTCCTCCCCGATCAGCTGCACCGAGACACAGCGCAACACGTCAGCCCCACGAGGCTGCACTGACCCCCAGAACACTCCTTCAGCCCTCCAAAGCACTTTGTGTTTTATTTGATCCCTTTTCAGCTGCTCCAACAGCCTGCAAGGGGCTGCTGCTGTCCCTCTTTGTCACCTCATCCAGTCACATGTGGATCAAGGCACAACAATGAATGGAAGCAGATATTCTGTCTCATATGCTCACCCTCACTTTTACGTCAGGGTCCATGTCACTATGATGAGGAGACATGCAACCACAGTGTTTTATCCCCTTCTGAACCCAGATTTCTCAAAGCAGCTCACTGGGGCCCAAAGGCCAAGAGTTTACTTTTGAAATTATCCAATGCAACAGGGAGTATATGACAAAAAAACCTGGCATTTAATGGGAAACATCTTTCCTTTGATTTCTCCTGGAGAAAGAGAGCTAGGAGCTCACAAATTATGAGAAATAAATGAAGCACAACACCAGGCCAGACACACGTTCTGCTTCTGCATGTGAAGGGCCCTGCTCAGTTATGACAATGTGGTCTGGCAGGCTAAGACAAAGCAGTGTCGAGGCCCCTCTCAGCTCCAACTAGACTGCAGTCTATCAAGACTCTGGAAAATACAGCATTTCTACAAATCCCAAGAAAAAGGCATTAGGGTAACTATGGGCAATAGTACCCGGCAGAGGCAAGCACAACAAGGTGCAACAGATTGATCCTCTTTCTATGAACCATGCAAAGACATGGGGAGGAAAAATTCTTGTAGTGAACTCAAGAAATCAATTGTCTGTGACAACTTTAGCAAAAATATTCATCCATACTAGGACCCGATGATACCATGGGATGTAAATTATCTGCCTGGTCTTTGCCACCTCACAGGCATCTACAAATATGAAGTGACATCACCTCTAACTAAGTCTCCCAGGCCCATAAGCACTGTTCCCTTCCTCAAGGACACACAATCAATACAGAGCTGATTTCCAGGCTTATCTGTGTTCATCTGTGAGGTTTGTGTTATTTTGTGGCTGCTTTCTCTTCACTGGTTGCAGCAGACACTGGTTCCTGCACTTACCTCCACATCATCTCCACTGGGTTTCAGCTTGAACCACTTCACCACACAGGTACGGCCGATGTGGTCCCCAGACTGCACCACTCCATACAACCCAGGATCCTGGGAGCTCTGAGCTATTGGTCACAATGGTAGGGAAGAAAACAGACAAATCAGGCAAAGGAGCACAGACTTTGCTCAGTAACTGAGGCTGTCAGCTCCTGGGCTCTCATGGCTAAAGCCTTCCACTTGTGAATGGCATGAGGAAAAACACTTCTTCCTACACAGTGAGAATTGTTGCCAAACTAGAATGGTAGAGCTGGAGCTGACGGGTAACTTTAGTTTCCACAGACTACACAGACTACAGTGTAACCCAGAAGACCAGTCAGACATTACTCATCAGAAATGGCCACATAAAACAGCCTCTGTTTATGCTAAGCCAGCTTTCCTGCTTCCCAGTCTGAGTGTCTTCTGGTCCCCACTGCTGAGGGTATACCCTTGCTAGAAAAGGAGCTGAGAGCCAGATGGCGTCATCAATATTTCATACCCAAGAGCTGTAAGTTTCCTTGAACTTGTCCTGTGGCCCTCACTGGGCATCATCAATTGATTTGGTGAAAAGGAATTTAAGAAGAGGCCTCTGGATCCCAAAACTCTCCATGAAAAATTGTGAGGGTCATGATAGATCAGCCACACAGAGAAAACAGCCTGAGGCAAGCTATTTGTTTCACCCCTCACTGTGGGACCGAGCTCAGAGCTGCTGGCCCTTTCAAGGTGGGCAACTCCTGCTCTGCAGAAATACTGAAAATCCTAGTTTAGATCCTTGGTATTTATTCTTTCCACATCCTTCCTGTTGTCATAGTTCAACTTTGGTATGTAAATAATGGTTCTCTGCTGCCATTCCTACCAAGTCGGCTGAATCACTGCTGTCCCTGTCAGGTGCCCACCTCAAGTGAGCACTAATAGCTATAGAGCAAATTAGGGGATCCAAACTGAACCATACTTTGCAATTAAGAGCACTGTTCTGACACCCAATACCTCTTTTGTCCACCACAAAATCGCCGGGGCAGAACTCGTTGTTGTCCAGGTGATGGACAGGGATCAGCTCATTGGAGCGGATGTTTGTCTCCACGGTGCCATCCTGCCACATCACATCAGCTGAAGTCATCGTGGTCACCACTTCCACAGCAACCCTGGCAGCACACAAAGGCAAGAAGTTACCAAAGGGAACATCAGGGATCAAGATGGACCTCAGCAACACAAAGGTACACGGATCAGCAGGCTGGGAAGCAAGTCAGGAAACCCCATGTGGAGCACATGGACACAGCTACACAGCAGGCTTTGTTTTGATGGGTTCTCAACCCCTGCAGGTGCTACATTGCTGAAGGAGGACTGACTTTCCAGGGAGCTCCTGTTGAGTTCACTTTTATTCCCCTGGATGCAAATTAACATCTACTAGCACCCACTTTCTGTCCCTGACAGAAGCATGACAGGAGCTTCAAACAGCTTGAAGCTTGAGATCTTCTCCACTGGAGCACCTTCCAGCTCTGAGGAGTCTTTGAAACTAAAAGAACACTGGAAAGATAAATTATCACAGCCCTTCCAGGAAGGAAAAAAACAAAATAAAAAGAAAAGAGGCTACACACTGAATGTGGGTAAAGCAAAAGGATTTTGTTTAAAAGAGAAAAATGTCCTTCCCAGCTGTGCAAACACATACGTGTCTCCGCAACTCAGAAATTAAACCCAAACATGTCACAATGGACCACATGCTGGTTCTCTGCTGTGGGGCTTGACAGGGATGCTTGAGGATGCAAAGTGCTTGGGCCAGGAGGGACAGCCTAGCTGGACACTCTTCTAATGAGCCCTCCACTAATTTCATCTCTCCTACAGCACAGAACAAACCAAATCCTACAGAACACAACAAACCAAATCCCACACTGGCTTTAAATCTTCCCTTTACTTTGCTGGCCAGGCCTTCCAGAATAACACAAGTGCTGGATTTATGTTGGTTTCAGAACCAAATCAGAAAGAAGATACAATAGGCAAATGCAGCTGTTTGCCCCCAGCCCTGTTTTTATTAATGTCAGAGAAATATTTTTTAAATGGAAACAAGATGACGTTTTTAGCAGGGCCAGCACTCAACAGTAGAAATTATCAGAGAAGGGTCTGTAACAGGCCAAGTGTGTGTGTGATACACAACAAGATGGTTTCTGGGGGACATAGGACATGTCTGGGGGGACATAGGACACATGAAGCTGAAGATGGGAGTGGAAAGGCTGTGCAAGGAAACGAGGCACTCTTGTCTGCAGTGGTGGCTTCAAACAAAAATCAAGACTTGATGTTAATAAAAATCCCTGTATACCCTCACTAAAAGATATCCAGCAGTCTGTATGCTGCACAGAGAGCTGCAGCAGGTCACTCACTGATGGCAAAGCCACATGCTGAGCTGGCCCCTGCAGCCAGACTGCCCAGGAGCTGACACATCACATGTGGTGACCAAGTGCAGGCAGCCCAAGCACTTGGCATTTCTCAGCAGTGCCTGGCAGAACATCTCTGATGACCAGAGAAACATCTCTGATTCCTCAGCACCCCAGAGGAATATTCAACAGCACTGGCCCCTCACACTGAGCTGTGCCCAGCTGCCACATGGACCCTTCACAGCATCAGCTGGGGGCTCTCAGTCTGTGCTGAAAAAGCCTCTAACTCCTACTCTCTGTGTCATGGTTGTATCTGCATCTCCTTGTATGGAGCTGCCCTGATCCAGCACTGGAATTTCTCGGGTCTGCCACAGGGATTTCTCCCCACTGCCTGTATGGTACAGGGAGTCACCAGGTGCCCTAGCTAAGCTCTGCTTAGCAAAACCTTCAGTAAAACAGAGACACTCAGCGGGGGAGTGAGACATGAAGAGTGAACCGAGAATCCGTTCCCAGGAACTCTATCACACACTCCCATTTTTTTCTCACACTTGGTTGTTGCTCTGCTGGGCTTTGTGACCTTCAAATCTAATTTCTCCAGAACTTACAAGGACTACAAGAATCACTCACAGGCAAGGCTAAATACCTACAAAAAACGCAAATGAAGTTCGTGACATGCTCAAACTAGTGGATCTCTTGAATAATCTCTGATAATGTCACTTTCCTGGGAGAATTCTCACATGTTCTCTTGCACCAATTGATGCAGAATCTGTACACAACTAAGCAGCCCAGGGAAGCCTGCAGACAGGCAGATCACTTGTCAGATGTCCTCGCATCCCATGAAAACAGTTTAAACATTCCTAAGTTAAAGGCCAAAGCTGCTGAGAGCCAGTTTTATCCAGAAATGGGCAGATACATGCAGTGCTCCCTCCCCCAGGCTACTGAAATCAATTCCTCCAAGGCTCTCAAGGAGTGAGTGCAATTTATTCATTAAAAAATTCTAATATTAAGAAGTATACTGCTGGCAAAAATTGCAGATCTCTGCAGAGCAGGGCCAGGATAACAGAGACCACGGCAGCACTACCACCTGCCAGCTCAGAGCTCTGTGCTGCTCTGGAGACAGCTCTCTAGGATAAGCTGTCCATTCCTAGCATGGTCTGTCCTCAGCCTCTCTGCAGAAGCTGCCAATAAGGTAACCAATTAGTGTCATGTTTAAGCTGTGTGATCTTTATTCACCTCTTTCTCTGCACACTGAGTCTAGCAGAGCACAGATATGCTGTCCATGCCCCAAGGCACAGCTGAAATGGAATAGCATCAGTGTCAGGTCACATGGCCCCAGTTTCATCAGGAGCTGGACTGAGACCAAGCTGATTCCACACAGGCCACTGCACAGTCATCACAAGATAATTGCTATCAGTTACTACCAAGTGGTGCCCAAACTCCCCATCATCCTACACCCGAGTTCAGGTGGTGCTTCATAGCTGAGCACTTGGGAAGGGAGATTTTGGCAATTACACATGGGTGTAGAACTCCAGCTCACCTGTCTCCTGGCTTAAACTCTCGTGAAACCTTGGTCTTCTTCTTCTTGTGCTTCCGCTTCAAGTTTTTGATGGAAAGAGGGATGCTCTTCTTGCGGCAGGTGCCACTGCCACTCTGGGATGAGGCAGTGGAGCTAGCAGAAGAGGTGACAGAACTGGTGTCATCAGTGTCATCAGCTGCCTCATCATCAGCATCCTGCTCCATGGACTGCAGCCGGTAGTCAGGCAGCCCTTCCTCTTTCAGGAGAAAGGGAGGCTGCTGCTGCCGCGCTGCTGCTCCCCCTTTCTCCTTCCCTGTTTCTTCAGGCTGCTCCTCCTTTCTCTCCCCAGGACTTGGCGCACTGTTAGAAGAGTCATCCAGGTCACACTTGGATTCAGGCTTAAGTTCTTCTGATTTTTGGTCAGCAGCTGCAGCAGACTCTTTGTCAGGGGCTTCACTGGTGCCCTGAGACTCCGGGGAGCACGACATGATCTTCACGATCTGTTTCTTCAGCAGCCGTCTCACCTGGAGAGAGCAGACGTGGGTCAGACCTGTGCCTGGACACCCAGCAGGCTGCCAGCCAGCCTGGGGAATGCTCAGCTTTGTGCAGGAAAAACAGCACCCACGGGGCTCTGCAAATTTCATCTGCACCAGCCTACTCTGCAAACCAGCAACTCACAGCGCTCTGCTCAGGAGCAGCACTGCACTAGCCCAAGTAAAGTGAGTTTTAACACTTCAGCTTATTTTAACCCTGTTTTGAACTTTTTTGTTCAAAGCTGCACAAGTAAATCCACGTAACATGCACAGACATGCAGAGAGGTCACCATCTACACACTGATGACATCCATGTTATTCTAGGAACACCACGGCTCTACAGCCAGCAGGTACAGACCATAGCATGACTCAACTGGCCTAGGAAGCAAAAACAACTTCTTGTTTCACTGTAGCAAGGATTTAACTGAACATTTCAGCTCCATGAGAATGCTAAGGAAAACAACACGTTTTTAAGTCCCAGCTGTCACAGCACACTTGACCCCTGCAAGGTGACACTTCTGTGTTGAGGCCCTGTTCATGTTCTCTCAAGGTGTTAGCTTCATGCTTCACCCGGAGCAGTCAGACTGCTCCACAAGGTGACTTCCCTGCTGGCAACAACAAGCCATTACTCTTCACAACCACTTCAGGAGTCACATTTCAGACCACATGACTACCAGGAAGATCTCTGCTTTAAAAGCCACAGTGACCACAAATGCTTAGAGAAGTCAATGGCTCCCTCAACCCCTCAACTCACCTTTTTGGCAACTGATCCTTCACCCAGGACACAGTTCCTCTCTGGACATTCACAGGTGATTTTTGCAGGTTCCACTTTGTCTGGGAACACGTAGAGGCACCTTTCCCCAAGCTGCCTTTGGGCATGGTCAAAGCACCCCAGACGCTTTACCCTGGCAGAACAGGAGAGCTGTGAGCACAGAACAGTAACGGAACCCAGCAGTGCCCAGGGTCTTCATAGGGCTGGCATGGCCTCACACCAACAGTGCTGCTGCAGGGGTAGCAGAGCACCACACCAAATCATTTCCAGGCACACAATTCTAAAGGAGAAGTGGGATTCTCGCCAGGGACTGGGTGGGGATACAAAGGGTTTGGGTGGGACACAAGGCACTCTTGTAGCTCCCTCCTTCCCCTCAGAGAGAGCTGCCAAGAGACATTTGGGGTTTTTTGCTCTAATTTGAGAGTTGCTCCCCTCCAGTGCAGGAGCTTCAGGCTGAACCCACACTGAAAGTGCTGCTGCACATCTGACTTGTCTTTTGAGCTTTCTCAGCCCATTCCAGCGGCTGCAGCCTGCAGAGGGCACCAGTTACTGCCTGAGCCCCAGCCCGGGCTGCAGCCACACCCCTGAGCCCCACCCCTGACACACACGGAGCTGCAGCCTGCTCCAGGCAGGAGTGGAAGGACAAGGGAAGAAGGAAGCTGCTGCCAGACACCACTCTGTGCACCTGCCAGCTGGAGAGAACTTGGCATTAGCAGGATGCTTGCCCTCGTGCTGGTAACTCAAGTGTCTGCTAAACTAATCTGGAAGTTACTCTCTCATATTTTTGAAGCTCTGGGATATGCAGGCATGCAACGTGGAAAAAAAATCCCGCTGGAAACAGCAGCATTGTGTCTCTTCACTTGGCAGGCCTGTCACCCACAGTCTGCAGGGCCTGAGTGCTGGGAGTGAAAAAGGGTTTTCAAGGGATCTCACCTGGACAGCTTCTCCTGGCTGATTATCGAGGGAGGAGGGCTCACACTGTCAGTACCTCCAGGACAGAAGCTTTTAGTGATCCAAGTAACCTTTAGTTCTACCACCTGGACCTACAATGTAGCGATAGAAAAGGCAATTACACATTTCAGAGACTTTCCCAGACCAGTGCCTCAGATCTGAAAGTTTACGTACAGGAAAGTGTAAACCTGCTTTTATCATTTAACATGGGCAAGTGAAGTTTCACCACATCCAGGACAAGCACAGTGCCCCCATAGCCTGATCCCTGACAACAGATTCTACAGCTTTTAACTTCAAGGAAAGACAAGTGGCTTGGGAAGGAAGCTATGGTACATGTAAATCAGCAGTCCAATGTCACAAAGAGATATGCTAATGGACTTGGAGCTGCTCCTTCTTTAAGCAAAGAATCAGCAATATTTCTCCCTTTTTGGACAGCGTGCAACACTAAGTTTCAATAGAAGATGTGCTCCTACTGCCCTAATGATCAGCAGTACTGCCCTCTGAGTGTGCTGACACATGATCACTTTACAGGGTGTCAGCAGGGACCCTTGCTAGGATGCTCCAAAGTCCTGCCAGTCCCCAATGAGAAATTTGTCACCTCAGATCACCACAGCCACAGCACATTTACTCTTGGGAGGTTACCATGGCAAGCTGACTCTGCTCCAAACAGCCAGCCAGGGACCATGCAAGGCATGTGGTGGCCATGTGTCAGGGTATCAGTCCCTACCTCTTCCACCACCACTCTGAACTTGCTTTTTGTGCTCAGAACAGGCTTCACACCCGAGAGCCACTGCACACTGGAGAACACTTTAGATGGCCCAATGAGGACTTGTCCAGGATAAAAGCCGTATGAATCATCAAAGAAGAGACCCTGTGGGAGAAATGGAGGGGAGAAAAACAGCATAAAGGACTCTAATATTTAATATTCCAGCATTTCCCTTCCACCTTTTGTGATTAGTAAAATTAACTATAAAGGTAAAGCCTGCAAGATGCCCATCTCCTGTATCTCGTCCTCCCCTGAAGGCAACCCAACAGTTCCTATAGCAACCTGCTCTGTCACACATCCAAACAGGACCAGGACTTGGTGCAGGAGAAGCAAAGGTACTTGCAAGAAACAAAAGATGCATATTTCCACACAGAAGTTCTCAGTAACAAGGTAGCCAAGGTCAGCAGGGCAAGGACATCTCTTTTCCATGCTCTAATTCAAACACCTGTATCTTTCAGAGGCAAAGGATGTGTGCCTTCACTCCTCTGCTTGTCAAATTTAGTGTGCAAGTATTATTCCTGTCTAAGGTGGATTAGTTAATATGACAGTTCTTTGAAAACAAAAACAGGACAGTAAACACAACAATTGCTTTCCTAGGGCTCCTTCCCACTGATACTGAGATTCAGAGTGTGGGGGCGGACAGAGCAGTTTAGGGTAGATAAAATACTGAGCATAAAACTGCATCGAGTCTTGTAATTTGTCAGAAGGGATAAGAGCAGTGTGACAAGATCTAAGTCAGGTAACCATCTAACACACAGCAATTCTGAGCACAGGATCAAGAGTAACACTGGAGACAGCCTGTGATTCAGCCCAAACTGTGATTCCCCAGAGGACTCTGTACACTTTAAAGGCAGCCTGACTCAAAACAAGCCATCTCAAAATTGGGTAACCAGAAGCTGACTGTTCCTACAACATCCATTTAGCGAGCAGAAAACACACTGCACAACCCAAAGTAGCAGAGTCTGAGGTACTGGAGAATATCGAGTGACAGACCATTCCTTTTCTGTACAGGACCAGAAAACCACAGCAGCACATCCTATTGAACTGATATTCCATTTACTCTTCAACAAGCTGGCATCAAGTTTTAGCAGAAGTGCAGTTTTAGATCAAAGGGACCTTTGCTTTGAAGGCTGGGAAGGATAAGAGCTCAGTGCTTTGCTAGTTCCTAAGAATCACACGTCATCCTCTGTCATCTCCCAACACTGCTGCCAGGAGTGCAGCAAGGCCCTTTGGAAGAACAAGCAAGCTGTCATCAGCCTTTGAAGGTGAGAGAGGTTAGATCCCATCACACAGCAAACTGTTTTACCCAAAAGCAAGCAAAACCTTCCCTGCCATATGATTCGGAAAACGCCAGTATGGTGGCAGGTCTCCGTTCAAAAAACGCCATGGACTGCAGTAACAAGAGACATTATCTTACATGACCTGAAAACCTGCTTCTAGCAGAACACCATCTTCTTCCAGAAGAGGAACAGTTTTTAAAAGCAGTAAATGGAGTAAGAGCCTTTAGAAGCACGTGCAGATAGAAGGAGCAGTGAGGGAACTGCCTGGACACCAGCCAACTGACAGCAGTGTTACACAAGTTGTTTACAAAGAAACCAGTTGGATGTATCAACTCTAATACCTCCTCAAACCCTGCCCATGACTAACATAATCTTTAAACTGTTACTGTAAGTGATACATTCTTAGGATTAATAAATGCCTATGAATTTTGCCTTCTCCTTCCCTCCTGCACAAAAAGTTTCCAAGACAAAGTTGATCAAAAGGACTCTCAGGAGAGCCAGCAGCTCACCGAGTCACTGACGTGGGGACAAACATCATACAGCTTGGCTCCATCTTCTGTGCTCATGGAACACCTGGAAACAGACAGGAGACACATGGTCACATTTCCAGAGCCATCCACCCCAAAAGCAAACAGCACCCAAGGAACTGACACTGCCTGAGCACGTCTGGCCATGCACCCAGCAGTAGATCACTGAGCTTTTATGGGCCAGAGAAAAACTGGTTATAGACAAGCTGTAAAAGCATTAAAGGTACCTAAAGGTCCCATTCAACATGTAAAAAACCAAGCTAAGTAACAGGCTGGGTGCTGGACAAGACCTGTCTGCTGCAGAGGTCCCATCTGTTACTCACACCCTGCCGGGACCTAAAGGCAATTTGGGCATATTTCCTTCAGTAATAGCTTGCTTCAATTCCAGAGTAAGTTCTGGTGGCATTTCAAATAATTCATTAGGAAGAGGTTTTGCAAGCAGTACCTCACTTTACACAGCTGTGTAGGAGCTGGTACAAGATTTCAAGCAGTTTTAAATTGCACCAGTAACTGCAGGCATTACAGACAGATGTGTGGCTATTTTTCACTCCTGGTTTAACATAGACCTAAGAACCTTCCAGCATGGGTTAACTGCACAGTAACACAGTCAAACTCTCAGATGAATCCACCAATCATCTGATACAGCTCCCATATTACTCACTTCTTTTACACAGACTCAGAGCTGGCTGCAGGATTGGGGATTTGATTGTTGTATTTTAAACATCTATGTCAACACTCAATTTACAAGACAGATGGGTTATTCCCCAGCTGCCAGGCCCATACGCCTCTTGGCCCTCCATTGGTTCCTTCCTTCCCTTGTACCAAGAGTTTGTTGGATAAGACAGGCTTCAGTACCAGAGAATGTAGTGAATCCATAAGGGTTAGCACACAAGTCACTGTCTCACATGCAAGAGAAACAGAATTCAGATCCTTCTGCTGGTTTTGCAGAAATTTCACCACATATTTCTTTCAATATCTCTGGTTAAATCATTCTCTAGGCTTTGGATTGTGTTTTCATTTATAAAAAATTCAGTGAAAAAGAAAGCTGTTCTATCTTGGGTAGCTTTTTCATCTTTGATAAAAACCACTAGCCTGCAAATTTCCACCATTTCACAGACCCTTTTTTAAGGTAAGAATTCTCCCTGCATTTCGGTGAAGTTATGCTCTCCCAACTGAGAAATAGTCTGGAACAACCACCCATCTTAAACAGCTATTTTTGCAGAGGAGAAACACAGTTCAGAGACCAATGTGCTTTAGTTCTGGAGCACCGATCTGCTGGGATTGGAAAAAATTGTCACTTTTCAGACTACAGCTTTTCCAGAGGGCTGTCTATGAATCTCAATGTTTTCAGAGAAAAAAGTATTCTCTTGCTCTACATCTGAAGATCATGCAAGCAGGTAACTTATCACTATGTAAATGAAGCCCAAACTGTTTCTTGTTCTTATAAACAGATGAGGATTGTGAAAACCAGGGGGACAGTTTTTCACAGGAAGGAGAGAAGTACCTGGCTCCATTGGAGAGCTTGAGGATGACCTGGTTCTTCAAGTCATAGACCTTGCCCAGCCAGCAGTCATAGGCTATGTAGTCACCATACATGAAAGGCTGTGATGAAAACAGGAAACAAAACTTTAAAGGTAATTGTTGTAGCTGGAGCCAATTTTTATCACTAAGACTAATTTTTCATCCCAGAGGAGCTCATATCCTCCTGTCTTGCTGCAGGCTGTGACTTAGGCTGCATTATGACATTCCTGCTCTTCACTCCCAAATTACCTTTATCTCAGAGGAAAAAGAACAATGAAATCCCACCCCACCTGGTCCCTGGAAACCAACTATCCACTCAAAGAGGGAAACAGATATGTTTGAGACTGTTCCATCTCAACAGAAACATGCTTGACTCATCTCAGCATTTTTATAGCCTGTTTAAACAGCAGTGGTGTCGCAGCTCAGCAGCTCTGGGCCACGGCCATGGGCTGCCCTGGTCAGGTTGCCACACCAGCTTTCCACACTCAGTGCAGGAGTTCTCACATAATTTAATGTCAGTCTAGCTCTTCAAAACAATTTGGTCTCAGCAATGTGGTGAGAAACACAGAACAGATGGGGAGACGAGGAGATGCTGCATCATCTTCTGCTAGGGAGGTTTTTAAAATAAAACCAAACTGCAGATGCATCTTGCACAACATGGATGCTTCGCCTTCAAGAGAGACTTGAAGTACAGCAGCATCCCTCCAAACCACCAGGCCCTGGCTCCCACGTGTATTTTGGCTGTGTTCTCACCCAGATATGCTGCAGGTCTTTGCTGTTGACAGGGTAAAGGATGCAGTTGGTTCCCACCAGCTTCACAGCACACTCGATGTTGACGTCAATTACGGTTCCACATTGACTGTCCTGAAAACACAAAAGGGAAAAATGGTTTGTTACCTAGGGAAGGGCCTACACACAAATGTATATGTTTTGTGTACAAGTCATAAGTTCAGAGACAAACTTCAAGACTAAACCCCCTATTACCCTTCAGGTCCTTGCTCTGCAGGGGCATTTCATACAACACTATGAGAGCTCAGAAGGTGAGACCACTATTACAGACCTGTAGTGTTTTCTTCCCAGTTAGAATCTGAAATAGCTGCTAGAGCAGAGACTCCTACACCTGGCCAAATAAGACCATACTATATCAGGTGATTAGTATTTACTTGCTTTAAAATCTGCCTGGCTCCCAGCTCCACAGGACCACTGTGCAGATACTGCCTTGAGTCAGCAAAGGCAGGGGCAGATCAGCAACAAAACAGAAATTCTTTAAAGCTGTTGTGACTTTAACTCACAATTTTGAAGGACATGATATATAGTCTTTATTTTGTGTCATACTGAAAAAAAAATCTGGCACCTGTGGTCAAATTTCAAGGTTTGCAGCCAGATAATTTGCAGTTGATCTAATTATAAGATGGTCTGTCATTATCTCCCTCACTTTTTAATGAAGTTTTAATCTTTTTTGTCCCCAAGAAAAGAAGGCACGCTGTCAGGAGCCTTCTGGGGGCAGCTTGGCAGGGAGCACACAATGTGCATGTTGCTCACACATATGGTGGGGGCCTGCAAGGAAGGACTGCTAACCCAAACACTGTCAAAGGCAGCAGCTGCCCTGGCCTCCTGACAGCTGGGACAATCGATAGTCTTATTTATTAAAGACCACAAGTCCATTATCAAAGCTGACTGAGGGCCAGCATGACAAATGCCCTGGTATGAGCTGTTCTTATCTCAAACATCAAGGTCTCTGCTCCAGCAGGACTTGAGCACAACACTCAAAGGGCTTATACCCTGCAAGAAGTGGATTTGTTTGCTCAGTTCTCTTCTTTCAACCACGGGAAATGTTTAGTCAAGGCTTTCACTCAGAGCCCTGGGCAGCCCTTGTGGGAGTTCAGGAGTTTGCTGGTGCTCAACTCATTCAGTTTCATCTTGAGGACTGGCAGCTGGAGCAAAGACAGTCCAGGGTAAATCCTGGACAGACTGCTCAGCCCTTTTGGCTGGCTTGCTTTCCACCTGCCTGCTGCTAGTTCTCTCCACACCCCACACCAGCCCAGTGCCCTGCAGCCCCGAGGCTCCCAAGGCAATCGGATCAGGAAGAGTGGGGCCTGGCCCAGGCAGAGCTGTGCCAGCATGCCCAGGAGGGCTGGAGAGCCAGGCTGGCAGACCCCAGAGCAGCAGGGGCTCATTCCCTCCAGCTGCTCCACATATCACTCCCATGCCTTTCCAGAAGGGCTGGGAAGCAAGGGAGCCTTTCCCAGCTTCAGCTCCATCACAACAGACGGCAGCTAAGCTCGTTGCCTGCACAGGCTGCCAGGAAAGAGCCCAGCAGAGCTGTACCATCACTCTCACCTGAAAAGGGTTGGCCAGAACTACTTTGGCTTCACAACAGCGACTGCCAGCACGATTTGAGCCGTGGGATGAGTGAGGCCTGCTCAGAAGTGGCACCTGCTCAACAAACCCACAGCTTCTGCAGGCTACAGCACAGCCACCTGCCCTGGTTTTCCTCCAGAGTCAGCTAAAACAAGTATATCCACACCATCCTCTGGCTGTGCTTTGCAGTTCAGGCCCTGTGTTTTAGACTGTTTGTTAGTCAGAACCAAAAAACGCTCCAGAAACAAATTCCTTGCCCTACACTGTGCATTTCAAAATTAATTTTTTTCCTTTATCAGCAGCCAACACGACAGCAGCTCTGAGACATGATACAATCCAACACCTGTGATTTCTGTGGATCATACTGTCTCCTTGTCTAAAACCCATTTAATGGATGGTGAAAGTACAGCAAGCAATAAAACCAGGACTGGAGTGACTGATATGCTCCAGCACCCTTCTGCCTGTTCTCTAAGAGACTTTCCCCATGGAGAAGGTACCTGCACCACCCTAAAGGTGCCTTCCACCTAACACAGCTGGGTGCTATTAGACATGGCCAAGAGCAACAGGTTTAGCTCAGCTTGCTTCTCCTTCCAGTTATAAAATGCTTGAGCAAGTGCAGAGCCCTGTCTGTGGTTAAGAAAGCAGAGATCAGTGTTGTGAGCAGCCCCAGGACCTACAGGGCTGTCAAATCACAGTTCTCCTCCCTCACCTGCCACTGAACCTTCCTTTATTATGAGTTTACTTATTTCCCTGTCACATGAAACATTAGCCTGTGACAGAGGATGCAGATTTGCAGGCTGAGGGGTTCTGCTGAATCACTGAGTTTATAGCAGTGCTCAGCAGTGCAGTCCCAGAAAGAGACATTGCCAACCTGTCTCATCTTACAGGGCAGGTCCTCAGCTGGGCACAGCTCAAACACACCCATCCTTTGATTAGCTGATCCCATTAAAGGAGGGGCCAAATGAAACGAGCTGACACTTGACAGCTCTGTTACAAAAATCCATTTCCATCAATTCCCCCAGCAGAACTGGAAAAGGGAGGTGACTGAACTGAGTGAGGAGAGCTGATGGGTTCAAGCCTCACTCACTCCACAATTGAGTGCACTCCCTAGACCTTGTTCCTGCTTCTTGTGGTACCCTGACATCATGCACCACACTAGAGATACTTCATATTTAAGCAGTGAATGGATTCCTTCCCCATCAGACACAAGGCTTTAAGGCAGACCAGCAAACTCCCATCCAAGTGTGCAGTAACTCTGGAAACACAGCCATCAATCCCATATCTTCCACCTCCCATCCTTCTACTCTTTCCCTCAGCACTCTCTTTTCTAATAAGAGGATCTTTACACCACCCATATTCCTTTGTTTAAAAGGGACAGCATAGCCCAGAATCCTTTGAAACAACAAAATCCAGGTGTCTGACAGATTACAGACCTACTTCTTATCTTTTCCCCAAATTAGCATATCATCTGGAAAAATTACCTCTGCCACTTCTCCTGCTTCTCATCCAGCTGGATTAGACTTTGAGGCCCAACTGCATTCAGTGAAAATGATTTCATTTTATACATTTCCCCCTGAAGCAGTCTTTTCCCACACTCAGTGCTCAATGAGAAGCACATGGATTTTGAGTCATCTCTCCTCTCTTGAGGAACAGAGGATTTTGAGTCCTTCTGGCTCAAGGTTAAAAACAAGCCCTAAGAGAGTGTGTTGAATACAGAATAAGTTCCACATTCTCCATTTGCCAGGCCAACTGGCGCAGGGCAACCATCCCACATCCTGAATTTGGCAAGCTGACACTTGCAGGTTTTCTATTTTAAATGATCCTGTAATTTTTGGAATATATCTGTTAGCAAGTGAAGGTTTTCTTTGGGATTAAGGGGGTTTATTGTTTAATTGTTTATTGTTTAATTTACCCTCACTAACATTTAGAAACATTTGAGGGTGAGGACATGTAAGTCATCCTCAGATTTGTTATGCTTTTTAACAGAGAGAAGAAATTGAGTCATAATCTCACCATTCCATCAATTAAAAAAATGAAGTTACTGGGCACATGGGTCAAGCAAATACCATTATTTAAACATGCAAACCAACAAAAATGAATGTGCAAGACAACTGCTGGGTACATATCTACCAAAGCATGTGCAGCAAGCCAGGGGAGCCAATTTCTGCTCAAATGAGAATGGAAATTGCAAACAAAAGCAGCACATCCATGTTTGCCAAGAGGAGAACAACCTGCTGTCCTGAAAGCTTAAAATGACTTTAAGAAGCACTGGGTAACAAACAGCTGAGAGACAGGACTCAAAGCATCCCCCTGAGTGAGAAGAACATACTGACAGCTCCAGCTGTGCCAGGTACAACACTGTGAACAGCCTATAATTTCAGTTTCTACCTGTTCATTGTTTCAGATGAGAACTCTTTCATAAAGCTGCAGTTTTAGAAAATTATGTTGACTTCAAATTTCCATTTCAAACAACTATTAAGTTTCTTAAGAAAATACTTTGCTTCAGCAATTTTCAAATTTTTATTCAAGCTTCTCATTCCTTTTTTTTTTTTCTTTGTAATATTCTGTGAAAAAGGGGGTGGGTTTACTTTTATTAATTGACAAAAAAGGCTTTATTTAAAAATAACAAAAACCCAAACAAGCCAGACA
The DNA here is from genome assembly GCA_013399945.1 of Ploceus nigricollis. Lineage (NCBI taxonomy): Eukaryota > Metazoa > Chordata > Aves > Passeriformes > Ploceidae > Ploceus > Ploceus nigricollis. The sequence goes on along the minus strand of VXBC01003476.1, from coordinate 187,057 downwards.
GGTCAGAGAATAGCCTTCTCTATCCTTGCACCAGGCTGCACACCATGTGGTGCAACTGCAGCAGTTAGTGGCCAGCTGCTTCCTTCATCACAGCCTTGGTAGCCACATTGCTGGAAGTAAGTCAAGAGAAGATAGAGGCAAGCACATGGCAGGGCCATATGGCTCAGGGTTAGAGGTTAGCTCTGAGCCACAGCAAGAAATTGTCAACCTTGCTGAGCTCCTAAAGAGTGCACATCCCATCTGATCATCAATACTCAACAATCTCCCCAGTATTCCCTACACAAAACCCACACATCTCTGATAGGCACAAGTGCCATACAACTGGAACAAAGTGGCTGGGACATAGAACAGCATCCAGAAAGAGCAAAGGGAACAATTATCAGCTGCTGTTTAAGGCCCAGCTTGCTTTCTGTCAACCCAGGTGTGTTGGATGCTCCAGCAGTGTTGGGTTTGCTGAATTTCTGGGAGAAGCTGGAAAAGATGCTGCTTACTGTAGATTGAGAGGTGTGTCTGAAAATACTCCCTCCAAATTCTCTACCAGAGCACACAGAGAGGCAAAGGCAAGCAGTGGAGCTGGGATCTGCCCCCACTCCAACCTCCCTATTAGGTCTGGGAGAGTAGGTCCACAGTCCCCACATCTCAGAATGGATTAATGTAAACTTTAAGAATGGCAGGGTAGCCAGGCTGCTTGTCTCCTTCCCTGACCATGCCCAGGATTGCTTGCTCAGGAGACCTTTGCAGCTATGCAGCTGTAGAGAGGCAGCCTCAGCAGAATTCCATTTTCACTGGAGGCAGCTCAGTCTATCCAACACACAAAAACCAGAACATCCTCAAAGCATTACTGTCCAGCTCCATTCAGGCAATTTGGCAAGTCCTAGAAATCTATGCAGCAGTATCACAATCAAAAAGGGACAAAGAAAAAAAAAGCACTTACACTGGAGCTCATGTGTCTGACCACATCTCGAGGGACCACTGAGCGATCTTCAAGTTTCAGCTAAGGAGAGAGAGAGATTGGCTTTAGTGATGACCCGAGATGATACTCAGTCAGAAATAACATGACAAATACAAATGCATAGTATCCCAATCCTCCAGACTGAGGAGGATTGCAGTGGAGGATGCTGAGGCACTTCCATACACAGAGTTAATCCCCTTGGCACAGCTGCAAAATCCAGTTGACAGATCTGACATCAGCAACCAGGAGATCCATCCATGACTGTGCTCTATGTCAGCAGACACATCAAAAAGGGTGCAGACATTGACTCATTCATCCCCTCAAGTCTCCCTCTCCTCTTCCTCTGCCTGCACCACGCATCATTTCCTACCCACATCCAGTCTATGTAGTAGAGAAGACAGAAGACACACGAAACAGCACATCACACTACAGCTCCGTGTCTCATCCTGCACGCTTTTCACCCAAGATACTCCCAAATATCCGTTTGGGACACAAAGCAAGGTCCTCTACAGTGAGAAGTCTTGGCTGGCAGGGGAATAGGTGACAAATCCACTGCAGCAAGCACTTGTCTTGAAAAAAAAAGGAAAAGAATTGGCTGTCTCTGCACTTAGAAGCTCTCAGGTACACACAGGTAACAAAACATCAATAAGACCACAGATCAAGCCAAAGCACTGCTTACTCCAGCTCCTGCTAAAGCACTTGCTGGCAAAGAGCTCCTTCTGGTAACAAAGGATGTAGTTGGACCGTCCTTATGTACCCTACAGCAGCTCACACAGACCTGTGGGCACCAGGAGTGCTCCTGGAAAGGGAATGTATCACTTGATGAATCTCCAGTGATTAACCAAGTGATGTCCTTCCAAAAGTGGCCCTTCATCCAGCTCTTTCAGTGATCTCAACACTACTTGCAGGCTATTTCATTAAGTGTTTTCAACAAGCTTAAAATTACAAAATGCAGCTGCCATCGAATACACTGGAATGCTACATGAGGGATGATGTCCTATGGGAGGCCACAAGACTGAACTCCAATTTCAGGCTTGCTCAGCCTCCCAGTAACTCAGCTAAAATCTCCCTCTGCTGAACAGGAGAAGCCTCATCTGCATTTCAGTGGTCCAGAAGTTATTTGCACTGGTACATCACTCTGAGCCCTGCAAACACACTCATTACACACCCCATGCTCTGGGAAGTGCCACATGAACGCACCATCAGGGACAGAGCCTCTCTCACATGTCACTTTCAGAACTGGCCGTGCCACTGCTGCTGCATTCCCGGCTCTTCCTTGTTCATCCCAGCCTGAACTCCACTGTGCTCTGTCAGCACTTCATCCTAACCCACTCCCTGGCTTACAGCCTGCTTTACTAAATTAGACAAATCTATAATCCAAGAACAGGATCTGGAATCAAACCAAAGGACCTGAGTATTTATCATCTTCTTGACTGTGTGTTTCAGTAAGAGAGGAAGAGACCCAGCCAGGCAGGCTTTTAGACCCAACTTCTGGAGTCAGAACCACACCGGAGTGGGAAACCTGAAGCCCACAGCACATTTCCAGATTGTAAAAGAGTTTTCACTGCCTCCCACATCCCACTGCGGTATATAGATAGACTTCAATTTTTATAAAGTTTTCTAAAATTATTTGTTAAAGTAAATACTGTATAGGCAGCCTTTTAAAATCCAGAATTAGGCTGCAACATTTACATTCCAGTAAGTACTCAAGCATGAGGAGCAGTTTGGGTACTGTAACTAAGTATTCTCACTGCACAGCTCCAAGTGTATGATGATACTTTCATTTCAAAATGCATTAGGGCTTAAATTGATGCATTATGTTTCAACACATCACTCAGGCATACTGTTCCCTATGATGCAGCCTCTGAAGAACCCAGATCATTAAGATGATTCGATGTTACCCAGCAGCAGCAGCAGCAATATCTTTGGGTTAGTCAATGCTGGTAAATCACAGAAGCTGTAAATCGGCAGCATTCCCATTTTGTGATCCTTCCTCAAGAATATAATCACACCAATTATTCCCAAAGCAAAGCATAAAACTTCCTCTACAGGGGGACTATATTTAACCTATTTTCAGGTCTCTTGGCTTTTAAAGGCAGCACTATTTTCAGCTTCATGTGCCAGACCCACCTGTCTCAGTGGCAAGAAAAGCAAGCCAAGGAGCAGGCAGAATGCCAGCATCAACATTAATACTTCACAGGTCTGTCATGTCACAAAAGACTCAAAACCCACAAGAAGCCCAACCAGAGTGAGCTGGAATGGCTGCTGATGAACACAACAGTTCAGTGATTCCTCCTGTCCTCTGTCACACCCAGAGCAATGTGATCATCACCCAATGGACAGCCCTCCTCCCTCAGCATTGAGGGAATTCTGTTGTAGAAGCACTTTTAAAATAGGTCCTCACAGTTGCTATATTAACCTCTATGAAAGTCAGTATTAACATGGTTGTGAAATAGAGATTTTTGGAGTTCACTTAATTAACATAATAAATTAAACGTTTAAATTTTAGCTTGTAGAATTATGTGTTGAATTTTAACCTTTTACTTGAGAAACCTCTGCCATGGTACAAAGGGCATAAGAAAATGCAAATCTCTGAAGCTTCTTGCATAAAGGACAATGCCAGAGAAGACCAGGAGAAGCAAAGAACCCAGATAAAAGGGCTCCTCTGTCTCCAAGCTTATCAAGACTGACAGACATACTCAGATAGGCACCAAAGGACCAAAAGCACACGCGCAGAGGAGAAAAGTTCAAAAGTTCAGTCATGAGGAAGACCACAATCTTCAGCCTCAGAGACCACCAGAGACCACCACAGCAAACCACCCATGCCCAGAAGGGCGTGGACCTATTTAGCATGAGAGGCGAGGACAGGTGGGGCCAGGGGTTGAATATGCATGGCAAACTTGTGTAATGTATTGCATATGGAACACCTTTGTGAATAAAGATGTGGGTCAGACTGAGGCTCGGCGCACAAGTTTTTGTAGAGATATCTCGCTTGTGACGGGCACTGACATACAGACCCACTTCAAAACTACACCAGGATGTGGAGTCTATTTATTTATTCCGCGTATCGCTTCAGTTGGGTTTCTGTTCTAGCCATGTGCCTCAGTAATAGCCCCAAGAATGAGAAATAGCAGTTTCCCAGAGATGCTCTGAGGAATCCCATGCTCCTGTATGCCAAGCTGAGCTCCCTCCTCAAATGCAAGATGTGTTTTGTGTTGCTTTTTTAAAAATAAATTCACTATTACAAATGTTAAATAAGGCAAACCAAAGACATTCATCACTACACACACATTTTACCCTGGTGAAGAGGGGTGACACACCCAGCTTGGGGTCAGTTATGTTCCTGAAGGCCTTGACTGCAAAGAGAAGTGGCAGAACAGCTCTGGCCCCCATTTATTTCCTTTGCTATTCAGATGCTCTTGGTGCTCAGCACTGACTCAGTGCCTGAGCTTCACAGCACATTTACTCATCAAAAGGCAGCAGCTGCAATCTGGAGAACACCTGATACTTTAGCAGGGCTGATGATGCTCTCAAACCACACACAGCAGGAGGAGTACACAAATTCTGATTTTCTGCACAGAGAACAAGCACCAACAGAACAACATTCCCATCCTCAGCTGAGTCATCTCACCTCAAATGAAATAAAGAGAGCCATCAGGGCTCACACCTGGAACTGGGCAGACTGGGAGAGGACAGACACTTCCACTGAGCATTAGCTCATTAAGCCTTGGGAGCTTTCTGCTTTCATCCACTTGCCTAATTTTTTATTACAAACCTGTCATTTGAAACCAAATCTCTGTGGTTTGGGTTTTGTTTGTTTAAACTAACAACAGAGGTTGAGAGAGATGTCTGACAGAAAACCGAATTCCCACTTTAGCAAACAATTTAGCAGTGAGGTGCAAACATCGCCAGGTAGGGGTGGGCTAAACTCCCACTGTAACTCTCTGGGTTTAAGCTCTCAACTCCCTTGAACAAATGCAAGATATGGGGCCAATTTTCCACTCCAACAACTCCCTGCTGACAAGAGCTCAAAACCAGAACAATTTACTTTGATGATCTGGACTAGCCACAAATGCCAAATACTGTGGCAGGTAAATAAGCAACAATCACTTCTGAAGTTCAGTGGCAAATAATACAGGAGTTGCTGGGATTGATATAGGGACAAGCAGCCCTGGGTGGTGTGAATCCAAACAAACTGAGTACTGGAGATGCTCAGTAGTGGCATAAATCCCTGGTATCTCTCTGCTAATTTAGGCAGAGCTTATATTCACTAATTAGCAATTTAGGTTTGCTTGTAACATCACTGGCACCCAACAGTGGACAAAACCACTCCCACACAGGGTCCACCCACCAGTGTCAACATCCCTCAGAATGTTTTATCCAACAAAGGAGAAAGGACAACTCATTCAACACTTATTGCCAGCACACCCCTTCCTTTCCTATTCCCACAGTTTCTGGGGCAGGAGTCTTGGTATTTCACTTTAGGAGAAACAGAAGGTGGTAATTCTGCCTGCAAATAGCATTTTGGTTTGCTACTGCCACACTGCAATCCAGGAAAACAATATTGTCCCAGGAGGTAGGGATGAAAAAACTGTCCCCTGTTCCAAACATCCCAAGAACAGAAGCTGGGGACAAGTTTAAACAGACAGGAACCTGAATGCATCAACACACAGTCCTTGGTTGTTCAGTCTCAAACATGCCAGGACATACCTTCCTTCAGAGGGGCTGACTGCTGAGCTGCATTGCAGGTTCATCCCACACTGGGACACCAGGAAGGACAGGAGACCCTGGCACTGTGATTCAACAGCTACACACAGATGTGGGAGCACACCTTCCACCTGGATCAGTCATGGGTTTACAGCTGCATTTCTGCTCAGCTGCCCAACAACAGAGAGCACCTGGGTGTGGGAGAGGGCACCTGATGCAGTATAATGCCTGCTAATGCCAGCTCCCTGTGTTAAAGTTCATGCTTGGCCAGTGCTGTCTCAGATTCTGGAGCAGCTGAGGGAGCTGGGGATGCTCAGCATCGAGAAAAGCAGGCTCAGGGAGGAACCTCTTCCTTCTCTGCAACTCCCTGATAGAAGCTGTAGCTACGTAGGGGTCAGGCACTTCTCCCAAGTAACAAGACAAGAGGAAGCAGCCTCACATTGTGCCAGGAGAGCTTTAGACTAGATATTAGGAAAAATTTCTTCATCAAAAGGGCTGTCAAGCACTGGCACAGGCTGCCCAGGGAAGTGGCAGTCACCATCCCCAGAGGGATTTAAAAGATGTGCAGCTGTAACTGCACCTAGGGACATCATTCAGTGGTGGGCTTGGCAGTGCTGAGTTAATGGTTGAACTCAAAGGTCTTTTCCAACCTAAAGAACTGCAGTGTCTGACCAATAAAGAATTACATTTGCTCAAGGGTGATAGCGTGATCCCACAGCCTCTACCTCCAACGCAATCACTGTGGTGACAACATCACTTTCTATTCCAGACACATTCTGAATTTCATCCTCCAAAACAAGAGCTCTGGAAATAAGCTCGTACAGATGAAGGAGAAAAAGCAGCACACACACATTGGTATCTGCTTATAAAAATGAGACTATGAGGCACCACAAAAAAAAAAAAATGGAGGAAAGCACAATGCTGGATATGAAACTCTGTAGGTTGACCTGAACTCCTGTATGATGGTTGAGATGTTTATCCAGCTGACTCAGAAGTGAATTATCTATTATGAAAGTTGCTTCTGCCTCTTGACTTAAACAAGGACTTGGACAGCAGTGGCCACCAACAAGGGCAGAGAGGCCAGGATGTGACCTGCACAGACCTGTCACTTCTACTCAGTCTGGGCTACTTGCCCATCCCACAGGTCCCAACCCTCCCCTTGCACATCTTGTGTAACTGATCTCATTTCAAGCACTGCACCCAGGCTCTGCACCTACAACTGTAAAAAAAAGTAAAAAAAGAAGAAATTACTTGCAATTTTGTGAAGCCTATTTTGAATTCTCTCAATGGGACTAAGAAAGTGTGAGGAGAAAAATAATAATGACTTTTTTAGATGTATTATCATTTTCTGGCCTCCTTTTTAGTCAAGCCAAGGTTTTATCCATAGAAAACATGTCACATTCGTCTTTTTGTGACAATGGACAAACATTGTGATGGAGGAGATATGAACTAGATACTTGATTTCTGTTCAACATCAACAGGTGTAACTTTAGACTCACACAGATGGAGGTTTTTTTAAGCTGCACTGGAGAGTTCTCCTGGCAAGTCAATATCCAAAATGTTCCGGAGTTAAAAATTAATCCACTCCTGGGGACATTCCTCCAGGGTCACCAGGACTGTCACTGTCCTACAAACCCCACATTAGCATTCTGTTTTGAATGGATAGCACCTACTTGAGAGCTTGGAAGTTGCCATGGAAACTTGTAACATCAATGCTCAGAAGACGAAGAAAACCCACAGGTTAAGAGCAAACCACAGGGAAAGCAACTACTGCAGCAGCAGGTAAACAAGGCATGACAGACCTCTCCAAACCTCAGTACCACACTCCATAACCAGTTAAAGCTAAACCCAAATGCCTGGTGCTGGGAAAAGGTAAAACCTTGCTTCACTGAGCTGACAGACAGGCTCCTTGGAGGTATTTTGGAAAACCCGGACAGCCTCTCAGCACCTGAAACAGTACATGATGTACCACAGTTCCCATGCCTGGTTTCTAAACCCAAAAGCAAATAGATCCTTTTCCCCTCCAGTCCTGAAGCTGTGACTTGGAAACCTCCACCAGATGCAATGGTTTGTGACTGGGACCACTGCCAGGCTCTTACTGGAGGTTAAGAGGAAACCTTACTACATGAAGCAGCTGCTGGCCATCACCAGCTCCAGCCCCAGGCACCAGAAGAAAACAAAGCAGCTCCAGAGCTGCCTTGGCATTGGAAGGGCTGTGGGGTGGGTGCTCATGGAAATGGGCAGGAGGGAGCACAACTGGCAGCAGCCAACTCAACTCAGCAACCCCCAGTTCTTATTTTTATAACTCTTAGGTCTGATTACACATCCAAATTCACCTCAGCTAAAACAGCAGTGTAGCAATCAACCAACACAAGCTGTTTTTATTTTAAATCTAGATGAGGTGTCTAAAAAAGCAAGTCAGCTGTCCAAATATAGCATGGATACACCAAGTTAGATGACAAAGGTTCAGAAATTCAATGACCCAGAAGATCTGAAGCCAAGATATTTTAATATCTTTTCAGTATCAACACATTACCAATGGCATCACATACTACTCCTGGAAAAATATGTTCCATATCCAAAGTTCACCTCCCATGAAAGACTTGTGTTACATTGATCAGATTGCATTGCACATGAGCAGTTGTAAAAAGCAAGGAGAGAAGAAAAAGCAAGAGCAGAGAATCCCCTGGAAGCTCAGAGTTGATTCACACTGTGACATTTGAAATGCCACATGTTGCTTCACTTTAACTGGAGCTCTCCAGCCATGCTGGGTTTTTATGGGAAAGAAAGATGGGCAAATGGGACTTTGAAGACAGACTACTAGAAACTTAAAACTACTGAGAACTAAAATTCTACTACCCACAACAGATGAACAATGAGCTACACAATACAGAGGGTTTTAAAAACAAGCCTTGAGGGATGCAGCTGCAAAAATATGAAAATAAATCTTTCGCACTGATTGGTACCAAAGTTCTGCCTATGACACCTCCCGGCTACTCCTACATGGCAAGTACAAGTAGTCTGTGGCTCTTCCAGACAAAAAATTCAAAGTCTCAGGAGGCTGTGGAGACTCCTACATTACTTACAGAAGAACTATACCCTTCTGGGGCAAGGTCTAAACTTTCACCTGCACAAGTATTAAATGTCAGAGTAGTATGTGGCTTCCTATACCAGCACAGAACTGAGCTGGTTACTGCTCTGCCACATAACTCATACCTTTAATTCATAGGATGGTTTGGGCTGGAAGGGATTTTAAAACCATCTCGTTCTACCCCCTGCCATGGGCAGGGACACCTTCCACTATCCCAGGTTGCTCCAAGCCCATCCAACCTGGCCATAAACACTTCCAGGGATGGGGCAGCCACAGCTTCTCTGGGCAACCTATAGATACATGGAGATTTTCACCCATTTTACTTTAGCATCACTCTGCATTTTCATAATATCATGATATTGCTTGTCATCTGAAAGCACTCAAAGAATCACAAAAGGAGAAAATATTTAAGTTACTTAGGAATTGCATCAGGAGATTAAAAATTTGTTCAAATATGAACAACTGAACTAACTCTGAAGAGCTTTGAGTGAGTCAGGAACACACAGTTCCATTTGGTTTGGTCAGAGCAGGGGAAGGACAGTGAGCAGGATCTTCGTTTCCTGTATTCTGTACAAGAGTCCAAAAGCTTGTTCATGAGGCTGCTTTGCGCAGTGCAAAACATCCCTCTGTGAAAGGTCAGGTTGATGATTAACTCCAGGTACAGAAGGACAGCACAGGGGTAGGCAGCGGGGGTGCTAAAACGCTCCCCTGATCTGAAATAGATGTTTTAGAACACTTCACAGAGGCTAAGATGAAACCAAGACAGCTTTGCATCGCAGCAGCTCTACCTGCAGGCAGTCACCTGATCACAGATTACAGTTCTTTTGTTCATGTAACCAGCAGCTCTGAATCTGCAAATCATCCAACACTGAGCACATCCACAGCAGCACAAACGGAGATTCACCACTGAGCCAACCCCAAGTAGTGCCTCTTACCTGCAAACTACTGTGGATTGATTGTACAGTTTGAACATAACATTTCTTTCAGAAAACAAGAAAAAGGCATGGCCTAAAGCAGAATTTCCTAATGAGCTCATCATTCCATCATTCCATCAGTGGTAGGGATGAACACAGCAGTTTCCAGCCCCAGGCCAGCACACACTGCTCTAAAACACACTTGCCTGTCACCAGCTGAATGTCTACAAATCTCCAAACCCCCTGTACTAAGGGAATATTTTATCTAATTACACACAAATTGTATCCAGGGCTGCCAGAGCCAGGCAGCACCTGCCATCCTGCAGAGTCACTCAGTAAACAACAAGTGAGCTTGTGGCAGGCAGCAAAGAGGAGAAGTCTCTGTGACACCCACAGGAGACCAGGCAATCTGAAAACTGAGAACCAGATCACTGCCTCCATATCACTACTCCCGTTTGACACTGCCAGAGGTGCAGGGAGCCTTGTAACACTGCAGCTTCAAAATCCAGCTGTGTCATTAGTTCTGATAATCTCCCAACGCTGTGAAGCCTCCCTGGGGACCTGCAGCTCTCGTAAGACAAAGTGACAGCTCTGTAATTTGTCTTTATGACAAATTATGGAGACACAGAAACCTGAAGTCACTCAGTTGAGTCCTTTCCAACTGCAGGCTGAAGCTTCCTGAGTCTCCCCTATTTTCACATTGAATCGCAATGGACTTGTAGCTATTTTTGTTCCTGTTCATATTTCTGACCACACCACCTATTTTTATTTTTGTCTTCTACATTATTTTTGGGTAATAAAGTACAAACTCTTTCCACAGCAAAGTTCTGGTCTTTCAGTCACAGCCAAACAATGCAGGATCTTCCTCTCCTCCCAACAAATATCACCTTTGAGCCTCCTGGCAGAAAGACACTGAAATATTCTACTTTCCTTTGCCAAGAGGTAGAATTTAGTTTAAAAGTCTGAATAAATCACTGGATGAAACAAAATTTCACTGTAATTATAATGTAGGTAAATGCTGTGCTTTGGAGCAGAAGAATTTGGCTTTAACAGAAATCTTTTGCTAAGCAAAAGTAAACCTTCTACTTGGATTTCCCTTGTCCAAGAAGTAAATTTATTTTACTGACAACGAATCACTTCTGTGGTTCTGCATATTTACATGACATTTTGGAAAACACTACAACACAGATTCCCTGGCCCAGTGAATGCACCACTCTGAAAAAGAAGCACAAGGCAGTAGTTCAAGGGAAGGAAGATAAGACAACAGGAAGGTTACTGAGTTGTTATTATTTAAAGGAAAATAAGCAGGTTTTGGAGCATTTCCAGAAGAGAGAATGTGGCTGGAAGAGAGGAGGATCCTGGAAGTAGACAAGCAAAGCTACATAAACAACAATCACTCTCAGCTTTTCAGTATCCTCAGCCTCACTTTTCTATCTGGTGTGTAAATGCTCACCACCACCACACACCCACATGTGCCAGCCTGGGTTGGATACCTGAAAAAGGGGTAAAGCAGCAAAGACAACCTGGTATCTAAAGAAAAAAAATATTACAGAAGAGTTTGAATTTTGCCAACCTTGTCATCAAGTTCTGTTTGTTCAAACAAACATACAAGTTTGTACATCCCATATACTCACTTCCATTAACCAATAACCAGGACTTTCATCTGGGAATACAATCAAACCCTGTGTTTGCAAAACTTTAGAGGAAATAGAAATAATAAAATAATAAAGTAAAAATAATTCAGAAAGCATGAACATAATGATGCTCAGCATAAAGATATAGAAGGGTAAAGTTTAAAAGTACATGGCTAAGACTAGAAAATACGTAAAGATCTTTCAAGAGAAGATTTAGTGACTAGGAAGTCACTTAGAGTCCTACAGGGAATCTTTCAAAGATATCCCCAGTTACAGGATTTAATCTAAATGTTAGATTTTAGTTCTTAGCAGCAGTTTATAGTAAAAAATTATCTCCCTTCTCAGTGTTTGCAGTTCTTGCCTCATGTACTCAGTCTTCTTGGTACAGCAGTTCTAGGAACATCAACTGTTAAACAGAAAAGACAAAAGGATCATCTCCAGGTGCAGTGTCCCCAGAGCACAGATTATTACAGGACACCCCCTCCCATCTTCTTACAGTAAGATGGCTGAGTAAAAGCAATACTGCTCTCCTATCACCTCTGCCTAAGTACTTGAGGAAAGCTTGACCAAGAGCAGTGCTCCAGCACCAGATGGCACTGTTACCTGAGGAAAACCACAGGAGACCAGAGTTACAGGCACAGGAGAAGCTGGTTGAGAGCAGTAAGCAGGAAAGTGGACAACATTTTGCCTCTACATCAGCCAACACTGCTCACAGAGGCTGCCTCAACACTTCTGCAGTAAAGCCTCACCCAAAGTAAAGGTCAGAGCCAGCAATCCCCAGGAAGAAACTGCTGTGAGGAACCCAGCAGCTCCACAGAGCCCCAAGCCCAGTGTGTCAAGAGATGCCTAGTTCCAGCAGGACCTAAGGAATGGTTGCAGAGACCCTGGTGAACATCTGACCACACAGGTGAAAGCAATGGCTGGGCAGCTCTTCTGGCAGCATCTGATAAGCTCTAAGGGAGATGCATTTGACTGCTAGAAGAAACTCCCCTGAGGAGCTCACGTGGATGCTGACACCATCCAGTGTGATAGGAAGAAGAGATTCCCATTTCAGCCTCCAGTCAGGATTCCCAGGATTCCCAACAGTCCACTGTTTTAACTTGCCAGCTAAGCTGTGCTCCTCCTTGTGTGCAAAAATAGTCTGTCCAGTAGCTCTTTCATTTACCTGAAGCAAAAGAATTCTTCAAATTGTTGCCCTGGGAAGGAGATGGCAGTTATTATGCAACAGGTTTTCCAGGTTCCTGCTGGACCTGGATGGATGGGGATGTCATCTGGACAGCATCAGCAGCACAGAAATTAGTCACTGGCCACTCTGAGCTGCATTTGGGGCATATGCCAGCTCTGGAGGAGAGAGTGGGGCTGCTTAGATCTCCATCTGCCTTTCAGAGGATTAAAAGGATGCTGTGAGGAAATCTGTGTGACTCTTGCTGGCCAATTCATTCCTGAGGCACAACAGTGTACCTCACCTTTCTACGTCTCTGAAAGTAGAAGTAAAGAGTGTATCCATGATAAATATTCATTTGCTCCACATTCCTGGAACAAAGCAGAGTGGGCTCTTTTGCTGAGCTAAACTGGACTCTGCTGGGTTGGTGGTAACTCTGTGCCAGGGCACAAAGCATCCTCCTTCCCTTTTGCAATCAGGTCAGCAGCGTGCAGGAGAAACTCCCTATTAGCCCACAAGAAAAAAAATTCACCTTGCAAAAACTGCCAGGGAACAACAAGAGGGAGACATATCAACAGAAAATCACCGTGTCTGCTTTCCAGCTGGTTAGTTCATTTGCTGCTGCTGTGAATACAAACCAGCCATTTAAATTAGCTTCTAATTGTTCACAATTATTCAGACACAGCATAACCTGCAAGCAGGAAGACGTCAGGCAAGTAGGAGAGAAAGAATGGTTTCAGATGCTTTGACAAGATTCACATATTCATGCCTTGCAAGTCTCACAGCCTGCCATCTCCAGCAATGCTGTCTCTCTCACAGACCCCCCAGATGTATGCTTGGCATTGCAGAGGAAGGAGATAATCCATGGGTGTTCCTACACTCCAGGTTTCTACTCTTTCTTGCTCCCATTTTTGGACTGGTTTAAAAATTAAACCAATAATATTTTGGTCTACCCCAGTCGTTCACAGTCTCTGCACACACAGGCAGTTTGAGCAACACTATTTATAAAGCTGCTTAAAATTCTGGACACAGCCAGAGCTCTTTGATAGGATGTCAGCCATGCGACACCCGAACGTAGGAGGTTGACATAGGCTGGTTAGTGTAATACAGCCCACTCTCCTTTTCCTTTCACCCAGAGCCTCCACTACCACCCTCACAGGAGTCCCTTCCCCCCACAATTACTGCAATTTTCTCTCCTAGGGAAGTGGGAAGATAGTGTGTTATCCTTAAATCCCTAGTGTGCCTGTTTTAGTTCACATATGAGACCCAATGCAAGTCCACTCTGCAGGTCAAATTACTTCAGGGGACTAAATCCAGACATACCTTAAAGAAAAAATTCCCTCACATTCAGCCCTGTCTGGATCCAGAGCTAGAGCACTGCCACAGAGCTGAAATACTCAAATAGGTCTAGGAACTTCAGCAAATTTAATAAACTTGAGCAAGAATATTTTATCAAGTACAGAATCTCCTAGAGGAGACAAAATAACCCTGAAAAGCAATGTATAAATAGCTGTAGCTGAAAGCACAGCAAATGCTGTGTCATGCCACATTCCCAAGTCAATCCCAGGCAGCCAGTGCATGAAGCTGCCCAGCCTCCCTTGTACCTTCTGAGGTTCATGCCTGCTCTGGAATCAGAGCATCCCCCTGGAGAAATATTCCTGGTTGATCTCACATGCAGAACACACTCCCCAAACATACTGCAGTGCTTCAGTGCTCTGCTACATAGGAGGAACACCGCATGGACAGACAGACTGCCCGCAGCCCGAGGAGAAGAAGGGAGGGCAGTAGATTCCAGAGGCAGATCAGGACCTGGCTAGCTTAGCTAAGAAATACAGGATGCTCAGGCTGGCTTTAGGGGTAGTTTCCACAGCTAGTGATTAAGAGCACTCTGGGGACACTCAAATTAAGCTGACAAGGAAACCAGTGGTACTGTCTCCTCATGAGGCCACAGCCAGGGCAGAGGTCTGGGGTCACCTCGCTCCCTCCTGGCACAGAGCAAAGGCAAACACTGCTTTAAGAGGTACAATGACCAATGCTTGCTCCAAGGCAGAGCAAGCATTCTGCAAAGGCTTCCTGTTAAATAATACTCCTTCTGAGCCAGCTGTATCTACAGTTAAGTCATACATTCCTTAAAAAAAATAATCAATGCATTTACATTCAGCTGAAGCAACCTCTGGAATGCTAGACAGAATCCACCCAAAATTCAGTGACAGTGTGGGTACCCCGTGCATGCATTTATTTCTGATAAACAGCAAAGCCACACCCCCAGCTCACACTGCAGAAGAGTATGTGAATGCTACTGGGACAATGCAGCACAATTGCATCATTGCCCAAAAAACCTCAGCTGCATTTTCTATTCACTGAAAGAGTTTCAGTTATCTCCCACATATATAAATGCTGTATTGGCCATTACAAAAAGGAGGAACAGCCCCTACTGAATACATACACCAAGCTACAGAAGCCCAGATATTTAAGAACTGGATTTCTGCAACCCCTGCACTGTGACATCCCCTTCTGTGAGGGGTGGATCCACCACCTGCAGAATGGCTGGGAGAAGACTAAAACATCTCCCAGACACAGCAGGTTTAATTCACTGCCTTCTGCTTATGCACTCCATAATACAAAAGCAACCAACCTTCAATTCCTTTCAATAAATCTGAGAAAAATCTCAACAAGAACTGGTGACAGTTATGATACAATAGAGACAGAAATATAAAAACCCTGTAGAGTTTGACTTAATACCTCTGGAGCAAAGCCTTGTTTCTCCCCCCTTGCACAGATAAGTCTACTGGACTTTTTCTTCCTTCCCATCTCAGCCAGAGCACAAAGCTTTCAACCCCATTTTTAAAACTCATCAATGTCATCACAACACTCCCGTATAATTTTGCCTTCAGGTGTTTTCTTGGCTTACTTCTAAACCATTTAGTGTAAGCTCTCCAGATTCTGCCAGCAGCCTGAGACAACACAGCATTTGCCCAGCAGAACATCCACATCTGCATGGAAACACCACTCTCCTCTCCACATTACTCTGCAGGTTCAGTTATTCAGCAGCATATTTGATGTGGCAATAATTCAAGCTTATAGCTCAGGGAATCTTCTTTTCTCCCCATCTCCTCATTGGGAACTCAGCAACCAAGCAGCACATCTAGAGATGGCTCACAGAACTCACCGAGCCCTGGTGTAAGTAAACACAGCAATGGCACAGGAACCACAGGAGTAATCAAGCCAGATGTTCCCTGGTTTTGTACAATGTACACACAGTTCCCATTCTAAACCTGCTCAAAGGTAGATTATTAAGTTCTCCTCTACACATCTTGTAAGGCAAAATTCTTTCTATGTGCATTAATCCTTGCCAGTGTGCTTTTCCTCTGGACATAACATACAGACAGCTACGAAATTCCTGTAGGAATACATCTTTATGCTCCTCTGCTCTACACAGGCTCTACAGCCCAACAGCTACAGAGCAATCACAAATTACTGGGGAAAAGTATCTCCCAGGATACTCAAATCCAGTTTTCAAGAAAGGCATATGTGTTTAGGAGACCCAGCATCTGAAGAGTCCCCAGGGGAGTAACATACTTCTAGACCAACCAGGAAGCTGTGAAATATTCCATTTTTAAAAAGAGGAGTGTTTCCGAGAGACCTGGAACTGCCCTTTCACTAAAAACATTTCTGAAAGGTCACCTCTTACAGGCAAGCAAGGTGAGACTGATTGTTAGCAGAACTTACCTCAGAGCTGACTATTTCCCCATAAATGTCAAAGACTAAAGGCATAGAATTTTCCAAACTGAAGATTAAAACTGTTTTAAGGGATGCTTTGCTGCATCTTTCACCTTGCATACAGATCAGGAAGCTGCTCCTAGCAGGAAAATTTCTTTAGTGTCTTCTTGGCCCAATGTCACAAACATCACACAGTAACATCACCTGTAAGGTATTTCAATGCAGAGCTGGTTAGAGAAGATGCTAAAATAGCATTGAGAGATGTCATGTTTGACTTGGAAACTGTCAAATGTTTCATATTTATAAAGTGCATTTGTTTCCCTCCTGTCCTTCCCACCCCTCCTTCAGATGTGCCAGCTCAGCCTAATGTCGGAGATGAGCCAAGGTCTTTAATCTAAAGCACCTTCACTGCCTCCGTGGACTCTCTCAGGTGTAACCTAACTGGATGTAAGCAGCTCTACTGAGATGCCCTTAGAGGAGTAGAGTGCTCATTCCAAACAGCACAGGCAAAAAGCACCAAAAGCCTGTTTGCCCAAAGTCAGCAGTTCTGCCTCTAAATGGCCACATGGCCAGGCAGTGAGAGGCTGTTTTTTCCCCTCTAAAAAAAGCTTCCAAAGCATCTTTCAGAGCAGGGAGGTACCAGGTCCTAGCACAGATGCAATACAGGGTCTTGCACTGTACCTGTGCTAACAGCAAATATCTTAACCAAGAAGAAAAAATACTAAGGACAAACGATAAAGCTAATCCATTACAAAGCCACTGATCCCTGTCCTGGCAGTGGCTTGACTCCAAGTGCATGCTTTGTACATCTGGATGCCTTTGTATCTATGCATCAAACAATAAAAACAGTCTGGTGAACAATAAATCAATAGTCTCCTCTGCAAAATAAATTTTACCTTCTTAAGCCAAGCCTGTTATCCTTGACAGCAAGCCCCATATTTCCTGGAACTGTAATTCAGTTGATGCCTACTTCCTAGAACTACTTTTTTTGAGGATATATTGCTATGCACATATACAGCAGGTAAGTGGGTATTTTGCTTTAGCACCAGATTCTGTTATGCGCTGTACATACATAACATGTTCTTTGCTTTAATGACTTCAGCTATAAGAGAGGGATTTCAGCTCATCACAACCCCAGTGAAACACTGAGCCATAAACACAGGTAGAGCAGATTTGCAAACACTATAAAAACACCCCTGCAAGATGATTGAGAGGGCTCTGCTCCCCTGACAGCTGGAAGAGTGCTCTGCCTCTTCTTCTTCTGAAAAACTGAGGTTAACTGCATCTGCCTTTACCCAGCACTGACAAAATGCCACAGCGAGGACTGTTCTGAAAAGCCTTGAAACAGGGACAAAGCTGCAGGCCTGTGACCGAGGAAAGGAATGACTGGACAGCAGATTTCAGCAGAGTTGCTGAAGAGTCACATGGAATGAACTGAACAGCATAAGCACAACAGTAAGCAGAACTGCTCTGAGGTGCTGAACCCCAGCCATGTTCTGGGAAGGATCCATGGGTTGATAAGCCTTAGGCTGCATTATATGGCCTGTCATTCCTAATTAAACACACAAACTAAGTTCCTCCTTAAAACTGCCCCTGCTCATTAATTGCCACTCTACACTACTCAGATGTGGCAGGCTCCTGAACAGGAGATGTAACCCCCAGCAGCAACTCCAACCAAGTCACACGAGGCACTGCCAGGACACTCCTGTGCTTACAACAGTGATTTTTACTTTAAAAAGGTTGCTCAGCTTTGCAGGCATATGCAGGCTACAGTGCCATCAGCCACTGAAATGCAGCAGCACTGGGGTTGAACATGGTTCCTATGAAAAACCAGGTGCACCATTACATTGGGGACAATAACACACCAAGAAAATGGCACTTCTCCTTGCAAAGGTGAACACTCTGCATATACTCAAGTATCTACTCATGTACTCAAGACACTGTCAAGATTAAAAAGTATGTTGAGTATAGAGAAAAAAAACCACAAAAGGGACATTGTTGCTAGGAATATGAAATTCAAAAAACAGAAAGCACCTGATGCACTAGAATCTTTACTGAGAAGTCCTCAACCATGAACATGTGCATAACAACGACCAGCCTGAGGCTTGCTGCTAACAGACATTCATCATCTTCCTGTCAGAATTTTTTGGGGGATACATCCCCTACCAGGTGTGCATTAGGTGGTCCCCTGCATGTTACAACACATACCTTTGCAACAGAGTCAAGCAGTGACCAGAGTACCTCCTTCTCCCCACACAGCCAGCTTCCATCCCACTTAATTCCTGCATTTGGATTAATTTCTCATTACCCCAGAGCTCAGTGCCTGGCTCAGACTGCCATGGATGCACTGTTACCTTTGTCCTATCCGACACTTAACGGGGCCTCAAACCTGACTGCTCCCCTCTACCCTGGCCTTGGGCTCTGACACCAGAGAACTATGATTTGGACAGGGAAAATATGGCACACAGGAGGATGAACTGGTCAGGATGCCAACACTAAAGCCTTAAGGACTCTAAGTGCCATGTCATTCAGTAAGGCTGAAGCTGCTGTTTAATTAGGCTTGCTTAATGAGTCATATTAAATAGCATATATGTAAGACCAGGTTTTCTATTCGTGCAAGGACCTCACTGGATTATTGTGGTGAAATGCTGCCACTACAATGGAGTAGCTTTTCATTTTATATACTTAACCATGACCTACATTCCTTTGCTCAAAGGAGCCCCATCTCCAGAGGGAATGTGCCTCTTTAATCAGCTCCAGCATTTTTTCAGGGTTCAGCAGGGATGGATGGAGTGGCCTTATGTCTCTTCAGATAACACAGCTCACAGAAGCTCCATGAGAGAGTGGTAAAAAAGCCACCAGGTTCAAATAATGGCAGGCAGTACTTGCAATCTGGTCTGATGGGCACCCTCTGCTCCAGAGACCACTGGGATGGATGAACACCAAAGCTTCCACATGCCCTCAGTGAGCCTGGCCAGCTGCTTTATCTTGTTGAACAAGAGCTTGTCTCTTGCAGAAATTGCAGTCAAGATCAGATTTGAGGAGGAAGACAAATTCAGGAGGCAGCTTTGGGGTACTCAGAAAGCTCAACTCTTATCTCCACAGAAAAGGAGCCTGTGAGCCATTAGTGAAGGCAACAAAGACAAGGAGACTCATGGGCTACATTGAAATACAAAAAAGCAGCAACTCACATGTAAGGATTACACCTAACCCTTGTCCAAAAAAGTTCTGGGAAATTCAAACTGCTATCAAGATCCAGCCCCTACTAATGCAGAGCTAGCAAAAACCAACCCCTCAAAACACACACACCCAACTCACCCTAAGAAAGTCCCCAAGAAACCAAAAATGAAACACAGAAAGTTCAAAAGAGAACTTGTGTAAAGAGAATTTTAAAAGAGAAAATAGAATTTGCGTAAAGCTGCTCTGGGGCAGCATATCCAGGGAGCCAGGCCCATCCCTCAGAGCTGCAGCCTGAGCTGCTCAGAGCTTCCCCATGGCACATCAGGGACATGGACACTGTCTGTCATCAGGGACAACAGCTCACATTGAGGCCATCAGAATGCAATAGGAACTGAGAAAAGGCAGAAAAAGCACTAACAGAATAACACACCTCACTGCCACAGCCTTTGGAAAACACACATTTGAGCAGTGCATTCTCCCCCATTGGAATTTGTTTCAGACATGATTTTCAATCCCGTATCAATTTTAGACATTCAAAAACACAACAGTTTTTACAGGCTGAACCTCACCATTTTTCTGCCCTCTCCATCACCAGCAGCACTACAAGTCCCTGATCCCTCTGAAGGCTGCTTGCTTCATGGATGCAGAACAGGATACGCCCAGTGCTGCAAAGCTCAACACCACTGACAGCAGTAAAAATAACTCCTGCTTTGGTACACACTAAGCAGTTAAGAGCAGCAGATGCACATAGAATGTGCATACAATAAGCTGTCACAAAACAACAAGGATTATGTTGCACAGAAATAGGTCTCAGATTTAAACAGATATGAGATCACCAGGGGCGGGGTAAGAAAATCACAGATGAAGACAATCCCACGATTTTTCTTCTGGTTCATATCACTCCAAACAGAACAAACTAAGGAGAGATCAGGCTTAAAGTTCCCTGTAATTGGAAGGAAACAAGCACATCCTCTCCTTTTTCATGGTATAAACTCTTTCCTTTTTTCAGGCAGCTCTTCTGATACACTGGCTGGGAAATCTCAGTGAAAAGAACTTTGCACTAAGGCAGTGGTCAGGCAGGTCTGGCAGCCAGACCACATCCAAATTCCAGGCTCCCTAAGGCAGGACAAACCTGAGTCTCTCTCTGCAGCAGGACCCAGCACCACAGGCACCATTTCTACGACATCCACCCCCTCACTGCAGCACCAGCACTTCTCAGGTTCCTGGTGCTGTTCAGCATCTCATCTACTCAAACTTCTCCATCCTGTGTGCCAACCTTGGAGAAATGAAACAAATCTCCCAAACCCAGCTGTGTGCAAGCAGGCACCCTCACTCTGTACAACAAACATGCTGCTTCAGCCCCAGATTCAGAGCTCTTTATAGCTTTTGGCCTGGTCAGCAGACCAGGCTGAGATAGATAAGACAAAAATAGGAATTATTAAAAATCACTTATACAGAGGTGTGGTACACTCTTGCCCATCAGTGCTTGAGTCTGCCACCACAGCTGTGCTCCAGATTCTTTTCAGGACCACACTGCCACCACAATGCCAATACCCACAGGCTTCTGCACTAAAATCCTCCTTGACAGTCAAAAGCAGGGCAACACAGGCATAACTTCCATGGGCTTTGGGTGTCCAAGTTCTCCAGACAGGTGCTCAGAAGCCTCAGTGCTCAGAAGCACTGAAGTGTCATGCACCTTTTGAACTGGAACAGCCTGAAGATCTGATGTCTGCTTAAAATCAAAGTCTATAATTCAAAAGTCCCAAATCTATTTTATCTAGCAAAGATGTTTTCCATAAAGTAGCTTTTAAAAAAGACATCAATGAAGTTTAAAAAGAAGCTGCTGCTCTCATCTCAAGACCAAGTGATGATTGGTAGAGTTCATCTCAAAGTGATTGTAATAATGGTAATTTGCAATTGAATCCTACTTTTCTTCTACCACATGCACCCATCTCAGACCCTTCCACAAAGTTCAAGAAACACTCCAGGGCTGAATGGATGGATCAAGACAAACTAATTTTCCTCTTGCAGGAACGGTCAGTGTCAGAAGTACAGTCCCACAAAACACTGCAGAGACAGCATGTGACAGATAAATATTCCATTGGGAGAGTCACCACGGCTCACTCTTTCAGAGGACAATTATAAAAACAGAACTGTGAAGATACTTAACACTCCACCAAAAAACAGACTGCCAGATGTTATCAACTGTCTGGGCACTCAAACAACACTTCTTTTCATAACAATAGGGAGAAAATAACCCCTTGTGATATGCACAAAAGTAGGGAACTGAAAAATAAAGAGTTTCCTGGGAAAAAATCCCTTATGGTGGCGGAATATGGTGGGATAAAACCAAGACAAACTTAACAGTGTAACATTTTAACAACAGCAGCTTTTGTGAATGGAGCACTGAGATGATTCAAGGAAGTATTAGAGTTTCAAAACACTTCAAGAGTAGCTCTGATCGATATCTATCTCACCATTACAACATCTCTTGGCAGAGACACTGCACGTTTCAAAACATCCGACAAAGACAATGACTCTCTTGGCTCTGAGACACACACTCAACATGTCACTCAGATTTCACCCAAGTGACATTTCAGTAGCACCTGCCCCCAGTGAAAACAGCTATTTATAGCAAGGTGGGTGTTGAGAAGGGTGATTTCTCCCATCACTTGAGGCCTGGGTGTGAATCACAGACTGCATGTTGTCATTTCTGATTTCCTGGTCTCTAATGAAGATTTGCCATTTTGCTAAATCACACTGGAGCTGAATGTGGCACGTGCCTGGTTTTCTTGAAAGCAGGAGATAAACTCAAAGGCACTGTATAGATGACACTAAGCTTAAGTAGCTGCACTAGGTATGCACACAGCACACACTAACCTTGCAATGTTCCTCCCAGAGCCTCATTTCCATGAGAACAGAAGAAACATCCTTTGTTTTATTCTTCAGAACACAGACAATTCTGCTTCATTTTATACACCCTAAAGCAATTTGGGGAGTGGGGGGGAGAGGGGAGGAAGGGGAAATGTTATTTTAGCTCACGTGCCAGTGCTGTCCACTAGCAGGAAAACCTGAAAGCTCAGCTCAACATCACTCCTCAGTTCAGATGCAACACTCCCAGGCTAGAAGGTCATAATTAACCAGTTAAGCATTTTGAGAATATCTAGGGACCTTTTTCTGATGAAACTGGAAAATTGAGAGAGCAAATGGATGCCCTGCCAGCCATCCAGACCAGGGTAGGGACCGCCCTCAAGAGCAATGAACATGCTACTGCCCTGAATAACTTAATTCTCAGAGAACAATGAAAATAGCAAAGATAAGAGATGTGAAGAAAAATGGTCTTTGAGTCTCTCCAGGTGTGGAGGGAAAACTAAACCTAATCAAAAGGAAGAATATGCTTCAGGAGCTCTGAGGCAGCCAAATGGTATCAAAATCAAAGAAAGAATTATGAAAAAACAACCTGCTACAACAACAAACTTCTGTGTACAGCAGCAGTACCTGATCCTCTTAGAGAACAGCAGGAACCAGCTGAGCCAAGAGCCCAGCTAGCAAATATTAAAGAACCCTTTTGAAGTGAGCTTGGAGACCTTGCCCAGCAATGGTTCTCCAGTTCCTCACTGTGAAATGAGGCTTGCCAGCTATTGCAGACTCTGGGTGATGGTACAGTACTCAGAGAACTGATGATGCATTGCTCTAAATCGCCATCCTCTCTCTCATGTGCTACTAATTCTGTGTATTACCTTACTTATTTCTGCTTAGTGTGAGTTTATTCCTTCAGAGAAAAATTACAAAGCTTATAGTTGAAATATTGGGACCAACTTAGCAATTATTTAATAGCATTTTAGATTAGGTGCTTTGTCCTGCCATTATCCTTAGCTACAGTTTGCAATTTGGTGTCTTTTCTACCACGCTCAGTTGAATACACAGGTTGGACAATGATGCTCTGAATATCATTTTGCCTCTAATCCTTGATCTTTTGTTTTAAGGCTTTATTCAAGCTTTGCCAGCACGGCAGATAAGAGGCAGGCAACCGGAACTGCGCTAAAGCTGGACTAAGTTAGCAGCACTAACAACTGGCACTTCACAAAGATTCCTTAGGCTGCTTTCCAGGACAAGCATCATGGACTCCTCAGCTCCTGGGGTGTTCAGTTTGCTGCCACTATCACAAATTCTTCCAGCACCAAGAAGAAGCAGAAAGGAGACACGCAGCAGAGTTCTAAGATTGCTCATAAATGCTTTTATAGAATGGCTTGCTAGCCCAAACAGTACCAAGCAGCCACAAAGATCCCAGTTCTGGAAAAGAACTCTCCACCCTGAGTTTGCTGCCCTCTCAGCAGTACCAGAGCACAACACTCACTCAGAGACACAGGTGCAGGAGCACAGAGATGGGAATCTGCCCTACAAACACCACCTTCAAAGCTGATTTTTCAGTCCCTTCATTTCTCATCACAGCTTTCCTGACAGCAAGCACTTATCACTGCCAGATTAGAAGAGATTATCACAAGAGAAAGTTAAGGTTCTTTCAGACACCAGGACAGTAAAGTGCACTCAATGATTACTATCAGAGGTAAGATGGGTGATGAGACTTCTCTACCCAACTGACCACGGCCAAAGTTAAACATTGTTAAATCCAACAGGCTGGGTTTCCAACACTGCCAGCTTCCAATCTGGCACAACCACTAAAAGGGAAAAAAATTGCTTTTGCAGCTCCACTTTGGGAGCTCTCAGATAAGAGCATTTCCTCCAGAGCTGCCCTGCATGGCTGTACATATGCTAATCAGAGACTGCTGGAGCTCAAGAGAAAGCAACTTCGTGGGGCACTAACAAAAGAAACCAAAGCATCCCTGTGAGGGAGACATGAGGTGTGAATACACGTGCTGTGTTTGCACCCAGTGCCAATTAAGCAGCAGAGTACACGAATTAGTGCAACACAAACACTCGGGCTGCATTCACACATTAAAATAGGAGGAAATTCGAATCACAATTATTTTAACCATTGTGCACAAGCAGATAGATTTAAAAAGATAACTAATACCTATGGATGGCAACTTGGTACTAAATTATGTTACTGAGAATAGAAAAAAGAACATAGCACAATTAAGAGGAAGCCAGGAATTCAGCTTGGATTTACTTCAGAGTGTCAATACTGAAAAAAACCAGAAAGACTCTTCTAACTAAAGAGTTTACACATTCATTGAAGTGACCAGAGCAATTACCATATTGGTGATATTTATTTTCCATAAATTAATGGAAACATGAGAAACACGAGAGCAGATCACATCATATTCCTATGAAATACAAAGAGTGCCTGATGTGGGAGTTGCTTTCATCTAACACTTGGGCTCAGGAAAGAAACATTAACAGCCTTCAACAAGGCACTTGAGGTTGATCAGGGCAGCTAGAGTGAACTCTGATGAAGAAAGCACGGTGTGAACTGGAGTAAGTGCGGACAAGGGTTGCAGGAATAGTGGGGAAAAAGCCTCTCCAGGAAGGAAGTCAGTGATGTACAGTCTGAGGTTGAAAAGGGAGAAAATAATTGTGCTTCAGCACATAATAGCACATTTATAAAGACAAGCAGCTATTTAGGAGTTAGATTTGCTTTTTACTAGAGAAGATGGGTGTAAGCTGTTTGCATGTTTATGCTAGAAATTACAGCTTTTCTCATCCAGACTGACACAGGTTCCTAATTCAAGGAATCGAAGCAAAGAGTTAACTCTTTAACAGAACTTCTCTGAGAGACAGAGCAGGCTGCTCCTGCAGTGATGCCCTCAGCAGCACCAGCCCAGAGTGCTCACAGGGAGTTCCTGGCCAGCACACATTTTGTTACAATGAAGTCACGCTGCACTTTGCTTTATCATTACAAGGCAGATTTCATTTGTGAATCAAATGACATTTTTCTCCATCATGTACCAGCACAATCCCCACCACCACACAAAACAAAACAGAGGAAGTTTCTGGCCCCAGAGTCAAAAACACCAAAAAGCTGAATCAGCTGTGTAAGTCAGATGCTGTGGGTGAAAAAGTAGTTACTGAGTCAATGACACACTCTGGATCTGCTTGTCCAATTTTAACACAAAGTGAGATCTCACAACATTGACATGAGGGTGATAAAACTATCAGTTAAAGAATTAAGAAAGCCATTGTGAAGTTTCTTCCTAAACTAAGCAGCCAGGAATGCTGGTGTTTCCTGTACAGTGACACCTTCCCTGCTGGGGCATTCCACAGGGTGCTCTCTTCTTTCTCGTATTTCAGGAATGTACAGAGATGCACAGTCGAGGAAGTTCTGTGATTATGTACTACTACAACGAGGAAGAGCTTCCCAAGCTCTTTGGAATACACTTGAAATGTTGGCCAGACCACCCCTTACAGGAAGCAAATGAATCATCCACATCTGCAGACTTTAAGAAACAAAAAACACAAAAGCAAGTTTTAAACAAAGGATGGAGGTTACTCCCTCCTCCCACTTTATGCTTTAAATTGAACCCATGGACAGTTCACTAAGACAAGGCTGTACCACAGCATGGGAAATCAGAAAAACTTCAACAACCTGCAGCACAAGGACAGAGAAAAGACTTCTGACAGAAGTCACATATGCTAAGGACAAAACAAATCTGAAGAGGAGGTTCATAATGTATCATTTCCAGCCAGCTATCCAACTGCATAGTAACTCTAAATTTAGAAAATGTAGCTATTTTGTCTCAAGACTAATGTTGTTTCAAGGAACTTGGACTCAGAGGCTGAATGGAAGCATAAATATTACTTGCAATAGTCACGAGATTTATTCACTTGGATTAGATACTTAACCCACCTTCCAAGAGGGGAAAAAACCCAACTTTCATCTTCAAAAGCAGACAGAAGGGCAAAGCCAAAGGACAAGCAGGGCCTTACTGGAAATGCCATCAACTCTAAACAAAAATATTAAGCAGTGCTCTGTGCACACTCACTCCAAATATTGAAAAGCAAAGATGTGAGGGCAGAGAACAGAGGCAGCACTGGACACTTGGGATGGGCAGCAGCCCCTCACACTGCTGACACCTCCAACCCCTGTCCAGCAGGTAAAGCAGAATGGCCATTTTAGTGCCATGAGGGTAAAGGAAAATACAAAGGTTCCTTGGTGATCAGTACTACTCGAGCTCCAACTGTTTCTGTATAGCTGCTGCCAACAATTTCACTGAGGATTGAGATCTAGGACCAGTTCTCTAACTACAGATCTTGAGCCAAGATGTCTGAAACCCACTTGCTAGAAACACCACTATGAACTAACTCAAGAGTTAATCTCAGCTGTTCTTCATTGACTACACCTTTCATCCAGCCTTGCAAAACCCCCAGCTCACTAGATTTCCACCTAAACTAACTTTTAAAACACTGAGTTACTCAGTTTAGCTCCTCACATAAGTGAAACCAAATCAAACTTGAGTTACTCAATGCCAAATGGTGAGTTCCCAAGCATCCAATTTCACACATACACCAAATAACCAATGTATTGTGGCTCTGCCTGAGAGTAATTTTCCCAGACAAATCTCTAGCTGTAGCTGCACTGAGGAATGTCAGAAAATTTTTCCACTGAGCAGCCAGCTCATGCTCTTGAGCCCTGGAAATGGTCAAATAGAGAAAGCACTGAGCACACACCAGAAAACACCACCTGGCAGAACTAATGCTGGCTATGTTACCCAGAGTCACCTGAGGGGAGAGTTTTTGTCACCTTTCCAACACCCACTGCCACATCAGAGCCCAGGAAATGCTTTGAAGATGAAAAGTGCTACTTATTTGCTAAGTATCCTTTATCAGCAGAAAAGCAGCACCATTTCTTACACCCAAATGATTCATACGCAAAGTTCTTTTATTCTCAAAGAAGTTATATCCTTCCAAAAGTAGGTAAAAAATAAATCAGTCATGATGGAACTAATTCCAGCTCACCGTATTAGTGTATTTTACTGAGCAGAAGATTCATCATCCACTGACAAATGACAACTGTACCCAGTCACTTCCACAGGAATAAGGTACCAGAACTCTCAGCTCCAGGCTAAGAAAAACAGTTAAAAGCCTTAAGCTCCTCATCTTTTCAGCTGGTGATTAAATAGCCCTCTTCACTTGTCTGTCTCCAAACCCCTCCCTCACAAGCAGAAAAGTTAAAGGTTTTACAGGCAGCAGCAAGAGCAAACCACTGAGACTGTGTCTGATGTGTGCTGAATGCAGAACCGCACGGTACCACTGCTGCAGTTTTATTGTACAAAACCAATCCTGCTTAATGGACCAAGGGTATGGCTGCGCAGCTTCTCTTCAACTCAAGAGGCTGTAACCAGAGGCTGTGAAGTGACACCACTGCAAATGCAAGCTGAGCATGGTTTCCTTGTTCCTAATGTACTCCTGTGAATTTAATTTTTCCTGGCCTGGAAGCTACAGTAAGACACCAAGTGCTCCTGTCCTCTCCTGCCCTGCTCTGCTGCCAGTCCTTGGTCTCACCTCCTGCTAAGAGCCTCCACACTGCCCATTCTTTCACACAGAGAGCAGCAGCACCAGCTGTTGAGGAAAGAAACAGAAGTCATGATTTTAAACACAATGGCAAAAGCATGGAAAAAACCAGCTCTGCAATCTCAAGGAAGTCTACCTACCTAGAGCATCTAATATACATCATCAGGGAGCTGGTTGTTCAAACCCTTTGAAAAACTGGACAGATTATTTATGGTGCAGCTTGATGTGTCCCACTTTCAAGATCTCAGCATATGTGCATAAAAAGCATTTTGTATCTTGGCTTCCACCTTGTACATCCAAGCAACCTCATACACCATGCCAGCAGCTAACACAGCAAGCAAATCCAAAAACCCACCAAAACTACAGAGGCTCATTGAGATACACGTCTAAGACACCACTACCACACATTAACTATTCATTTGTTAAATTTTAGACCAGCAGGTCAGCAGGTCCATGGTGCACACTCTTATCTAACAGCATAGAAGCATCAATGCTATTTAGCTTAAGTCTTCTCAGTAACCTGAACTGAACTGTAGCTCCTTGCAGTCAGAGCTTCTCTGGTACAACCTGCACCTGACTGACGGCGAAGGCTGGAGAAAGCATAAAAGTGATGCCATTTCTTTAAAAAGCAATCCAAAACATGTACAGACGTACAGATTTCTTAGTCTTCAATTCTGCCCACTCTCAACCCATGGTTTTGGCCTTGATCTACAGGCCATTCTGGGAGGGGAAGAAATCCCATCTGCAGTACTTATTGGATCTGTCTCTCCATTAAGGTGCTCTAAACCCTAATACAATTAAGGGCAGAAAACAAAGACAACATCACCTGTCCTTCCCCTTACCTGTCCTGCACACGCACATATCCAGCATAGTTATCAAATCCACATCCAGCACCACCATATTTGTTTCCACCTACACCACACATGAAGATTTGAGCCCAGTAAATGCTCACAATTTCCTCTTGTGTCTCTTCCATGGCCTGGCCCAAGTGCTCCCAAACATGGGGCAGAAAGCACAGCAGACACATGACTCCATCCCTTTCTTTTGGCCAGATGTGCAGTCAAACACATGAGAGGTAACAATAACCCTGAAATACACAGGAAGAGATGCTTTCTATCCAGAAATGCATCCAAGTCTGTAAGTCTCCAACTGCACCAAGCTGGGCTGTGTGTACTCTGTACCACCACAGGCACAGGATCTTCTGAAATTCAGTCAGCACAGACCAGAAACAGCATTAAAGCTAAAAAGACACCTGTCAACTTGAAACTCAGGCACATCTGAAAGTGCAGCAGCTACTACAGTAATCAGCAATCCCTAGCATCTTTACTGTCAAAACCGCATGCTGTTCATAGTATTTGATGTTTTTAATCACCAGTAACAATAATTACCCCTCAAAGTTTTCTGCTCCCTTCACAGAAACATTTAACATTCAGAAAGAAAAAACCCTATCCCAGTCCCAGGATATTGTCAAACTCACTTTTGCTTAACTTCACAAATTCAGGTTAGCAGAATATTTTTAATTCAGACATAAACATGCACATTTCTATTTAGCAGCCTAAAAGCAAATGGAAGAAAGCCCAAACATTACCATGGAGTGTCCCTCCAGAGGTTTGGTTTTTTCCCCCTAGGAGTTAGCATTCTCGTACCTTGCCACAGGTCTAAAGGTCTCAGGAATGGGACACACCAGCTACACAAGGCAGAGCCTGAGCTGAGTTACAGGTCAGGTACTCTGGAGAACTATGTAAACCGCAGAAGCTGAGCCATCATCTCACATCTCAGTTCCAGGAAAGTCAGGACTGCCAACCTCAAAAGGAAGCACAAGGATTTCAGCTCAAATGATCAGCTCCTGTACTTAGGGTGACCTAAACACAAGGTCCCTTTGGGCAAAGACCCTGCACATGGTGGGAGGTAACAGCAGAATGGAAAAAATGAGGCAGGGTTTTCCTAAGTAGCATTTAGGAAGGTGTCATCACCTTCTGAGCCTTTGAAATCCCCCAAGCAATTAAACAGTCAAAGGAGAAGAGGCTTTTAGCTTTCCAAACACCAATTATTTCCCACACCAACACAGATGTTGAACATTAAAAATAATGTCTTTCCTCTGAAGACAGGAGAGGTGCTAAGGACAGCTGCCATAGGCAAGCAAGACCTTGTCCCAAAACGCATTTGTCAAAGCTGCTGCTATTTAACTTCAATAATGGATCTTCAGCCAAAAAAGAAACTTTATAAAATTGCCTAAAGTCCTTTTTTTTTGCCAAAGTCTGCACTGGAGCTGCATCGCATCAGCAAATAAATTTGTATGAGAAAGCTGCAGCAAAATGTCTCACCCACACAGGTATTTCAGAGCCTGTCACAGGCATCGATTGATTCCTCCTAAAGCTTTTAGTGCACATTAGTTTGTTTACTAGTCCTAAAAGCATTACTAATTTAGTTTGGGGTTTTTTTTAAGCTACAGCAGCACACTGAAAGAGAGCACACCTTGGAAGAGAGCAAATCACAAACACTGCTTGCTTGAGGACAGGCTTTGTTCATTTTAAAAATAACACTCCTGTCTCCATTTGGAATAATTATAATAAATGGCTTAGCCCAGATGGCCACTTTCAACTCCTGAATTACCAATTCACTCTGCACACAGTACACAAAGCAGTAACAGTGTACAATATTTAGTACTCCTGAGATTTCCACACTGTGAATTGTGCCGGATTCCACTTTTGCAGTAAAATATTAATGATGATCCCCAAGTCGGTATCACAAGAGCCAAACAAATCAAAGTAAAACGGGGAATTGACCCAAGGGTACCTAACCTTGCAACGGATACCCACAGGATGGAAAGGTCACACATTAATTGGTTCTATATTATGCAGAACTGCAAAAATTCCAGTAAGCCTCTTCTCTTCTGTCTCTAACAGCTACAAACATCAGGTGGTTTCAAAGAACCCCCCTGGGAGACTAACTGAAATGTCAGATGCAAGAAGAGGGTTAGATACAGCTTCCTCACGCAGTAAAACCCACTATTAGTAGTTTATGGGCATGGGATTTGTGTGCTGCAACAGAACCAGAGTTTGGCTCTGTGGCCAGCATTTCCTCACAGCCCCAGAAAGGATCCAGCTATCCCTCCTCACTTGCCCAATGTGTCCACACTGCACCACCACACTTCCAGATGGCCAACACCTCGCCAGGTTTGAAGATGGAAGATTTTTAAGGCTGTTTTCATGCCTCAGTTGTAAATAAGTTGCAGCATCACTAGCTAGGATTAACATCTGAAGGGCACATGCTGGTGGGCTGGGATCCCAGCAGTGAGGGCTCAGAGTGGCTGTGAATGGACAGAGGGAAAACGCAGACCTTGAGGATCTTCAGAAACTCTTCCTGTGACCTTGTATTAGATCCATGACCCAATATCTGAGGTCAGGAAATTACAGGAGCAAAGGGTGGAAAAGAGCAGAAGGTCTGTGTGGGATGAAGCAGAGCTGAATTCATGGAGAGCCTTTTGGAGATAACATCAGATAATTTCCAGGTAACGAGTTTATCAGCCACCAGCTTATGTCTGAGGAGTTCTGATAGTTTGAATCTATTTCCAAAGCAAAGTTGAATGAGGTAAGAAAGTCATCCAAACTAAATAATATTCTGGACCTTACAAAATAGGTTGTTAAAAGCCTTTTTAAATTGCACCTGGACTCTTAGAGCAAACCTGGCGTCCTGCAGTGGTCCCTACATATACATCAGCCAGACCTGCCTGTGTGTCACAGCATCACACCAAGCCCTCACTCCCAGAGGCAGGCACAGGGAACTCGGGAGGCCTGGCTGGCTGAAGGCCTTCAGATAAGGTGCTGAAACACAACACCTGCACTTTCCATTTCCCCCAGCTGCACAAGAGGCCTATCTGCCTTGCCCAGGCTTTGTGAAAATGAAAGGTCGTAGGGAGCTTTGAGGCTTTCAGGGGAGAGGCAGGAGGAAGGGCAGCAGCACTTCAAAGTCCCCAGAGCCTAACTAATACGTAGTATGTTCAAGCATTCCCATAAAGTTCCCAAAGGCAGCTCAAGTGTGCAGTAGGAATGCTGAACTAGAGCGGAGAGATCCTGAAATTAAAATTCAGCTGGGTCCCAAGAACTCCTGATAATTTATTAAAAAAAGCATCAGGTGTTCACAGCAGTTCATAGTACTTCCAAACCTTCCAAATTACCTCCAGAGATATGGCTTTAGCCAGCCAGAGGAACTGCTCTGTAGATTTGTTGGGTCAGGCAAGATATGGATGGCAAATATATTTGGAAAGGGAAGCTTTCTCCTTCCAGGTCTGCTTAGGTTTTACAATACTTAGCAACACTAATTTCCCAGTGTCTTAAATGGGTGATATGGCCATGGAAAGCAGGAAAGGAGCACTTGAAGCCAGAGAGAAAGAAATCCTGGCTCTTTTTATTCTCATCATTGTTATGCTGCCAATGACTATCAACAGGGGAACCAAAGGCAGGAATGTGCTCACATATACAATTCTTGGAGGAGCTGGTGGGACTCTGCACCTCTCTATCTCAAGAGAAAGTTTCTATTACTGACTAATACCAGTAATCGTGTGCCTGGGTTTAAGTGGCATTCTCCCTACCATTCCCAACAGGAAAGAGCAACAGCAAGTGTTGAACTTCCAGAAGCAGCAGCAAAAAATACTGGACAACCTACATCAAAAAAAACCCCAAACTGTCCAAGAAAAGACAGGAAAGCCCGAGGATTGTAACTGGATACAGAAAGCTGATTTTGACCTTTGCACTGGAAGCCAAAGGTGCTGTTTCACTGGACTCAGAATTTCCAACAACTTTATTTCTCCCCCGGTTACAACACTTGCTCTATCCAATACACACACCAGGATTCCCAGATCCTGAAGCACCTGACAAGCAGGAGGTAGACAGGCAGCCAGCCTTCTGCGTGGAATCAGGATCTGATACACTGAATAGACACACGAAAGCCCTGGTCCCAAGAGCACCTTTACCCTCTGCCCATTTCAGATTTAAGGGAAATAAAAGAGTGCAACAAGCACCCTCTGGAGTCCAGGGTTGAGCTGTCACCAGGACAGGTTAATGTTTTAAGGACATCAAATAAGACTGTCACAGCCAAAGATGCTAGAGAGTCAGGCACAGCCAAAAGATGTACCTGTAGGCAACAGCACCAAAAAGCCAACAAACTTTAGACCCAGGATAACCATCTAATGCCTATGGTTTGTACCAGCATGGACAGTGACAAGCTTGTCAGGCTTACCTGGCTGGTTCTCACACGTCAGTGGAATCCAAAAGAGGCTGGGTCAGCAGACAGCTAAAAAACCCAATCATAACCACAAAACCATGATCAGTCCCACTGCATGTTTCCAGTGGCGTCAGGTTTGTTTTCAGCAATCCCAAACTGCAGTGCAGACTGTACACAATGCCTCTCAATTTGGTTAGTGGGCAGCTTTCCAAACAACAACAAAAAAAAATCAATAGAAGTACACCTATATTTCTCTAGCACTCAGGAAACTTCTCCCCAGGGTCCATTACCCGAGTGGTAAAGGCACCTACACCAGGGCAGCAGCACTAAAAGGGAAAACAGACAGGCTGTTTATTTACATAAGTGTCTTTGATTTCTGATCCTCCTCAGTCCAGCTTTTTCTAACACTGCAATGGGTGCAGTTACCAAGTGACTGAAGTCAGAGCTAACACTTCTGTATTTAGGAACTCAACAGCACCAACTAAATCCATGTTTACTCACCCAAATGGAGGTGGCTTTGTTTAGATGCTGAAAACCAAACTCAACTTGGGACACATTTTTGCTGCAACAACACGTGAAGATTTTACTGGAAGGCTGCAGTGACTGAATTATGGAGTTTTTCTACAGAAAAGAGGCGGGTTTATTTTTTAAGGTAGAAATACATCATGTGGCAGTATCTTTTCAGAATACTTGTTTTCATTTTCCTTATCTCCAAGCAGTCACGTGTCTAATGACACTACCACCTAAATTTAGCTCATTCTGTAGCACTGGCAATCCTAGCGATGCCTTTAAGACTGCAACACACCTTTCTCCCTCTCAGTCTCCCCTCTCTCCTGCGGGTGTGGGGCCGTTTGCTGGAACAGCAAAGCAGACGGCTCTCCAGAAGCCTCCTGCTTTCCACTGCCAGCCCAGAGGAGCAGAGGGAGCCTGCAGGGACAGAGCAGCCACCCGTTCTGCTCAGTGCAACGCCCATGCCTGGCAGCCCCTTTGTGCTCTATTACAGTGCCCCCCTCGCCTGCTTTTGTCTCTGAACTGTCAGTCAGCCTGGGCTAAAACCCCAGGCCAGACCAACTTTGGGAAGTGGGAATATTCCAAGGTAGACCTACACCTCGTGGCTCGTCAGATATAATTAAGATGCCACAGATTTACGTGCAACTCATTAGCAAGGGGTAAATGCTCACGTAAACAAGGGCAGATTCAAACCGTGTTTGCTTCCTGCTGAAATCTTTATCCAGGGGTGGTTTCCCTGCTCGACTGCTGACTCCCCTAGAACAGGCAGTGACGACACTGTTCAATAAAGGCTGAGACACTGGCCTACAACTCCAGCAAGTAAGAGCTGTCTGAAAGTTCGCTCAGATCACCTTCACAGGCCCGCTTCTCCTTATGCCAGCAAGCCCCACTGCCTCAGTCGTGCTCTGCCATCAGCGCAAGGCAGCAGCAGCATCCATGCTGGGCTGCCAGAGGGAGCGTGATGAAGGGAGGGAACGGGATTTCACACTCTGGAGAACACCGTCCCCCTTCCCTGCTCGCTGCACGGGCGGGCAAGGACGGGCGGCACGGGGGAAACGGGGCAGCAACCTCCCCCTCGGGAGCCTCCAACGCACCGACCCCGCAGCCCCGCAGGCCGTGCAGGCCCTGCCCCGGGAGGCCTCCAAGGCGGCGACCCGGTCTTGCAACCGGCGCCAGCCCCCCGGGGAGGGACCCGGCCCGTGCAGGCCGCG